>PVJO010027166.1:0-20058 GCA_004026905.1 Hystrix cristata | reverse complement strand
CAGGATGGAAGCAATGTGAACTCACTGTACCTACCCAAGCAAATAGTAACTATTTCTCAAGAAGCAGTAAATCAGTCCGCTCTTACTAGAGAAACCGATTTAATGCAAGATACTGTACACAAATACAGAAGAATTTACAAGATTGGCTTACAATGGCCACCCACAGATGCAGACGTGGAAGAGTGCAAAGGTCTACGTGCGTGCTGGAGACCCAAAGCCTCCAGTTTAAAGCCTGGAGCTCACTGTTGTGTCCTGTGAAGAGTCTGCACCGGGCTGAAGAGGATATCTAAGGTGAAGACAAAGACTGCAGCTCCTCCTAAGAAACAGGATCCTTCCTCCTTGGTTTGCCCTTTATTCCATTCAGGTGACAAGCCGCCCTAGAGTGGGACTTCTGTTTTCAGAAAATCCCCTCAGCCACACTCAGAACTACGCTGATGCAATTTAGTTGGGCATTTCTTACTCCAGTTGATACAATCAACTAACTACCACAAATAGTTTCTGTGTAAACCAATCACCAGCATATCAATAAATATCAGTAAAAGAGATTCAAAGAAAACTATTCAGTCACAGAATTTCTGGCATACTGTCCTTCCTTACGCCACTGGCTACTCCTTCTCCTCCTCCTTCTCCTCCTCCCCCTTCTCCTCTGCTTCCTTTTCTCCCCTCCCATCCCCTCCACCCTTCACTTTCTCCTCCCCACTCCTCCTCCTCCTGTGCTTCCTCCTCCCTCTTCCCACCCTGCTCCTTCCACCCTCCACTTTCTCCTCCTCCTCCTTCTCCTCCTCCTTCTTTGAAATATAATATTCTTTGTTCTTTTTTCTCAACATGAAATCTGCAATGTGACCTTCTAAGGCATCCAGTACCTCATAAAGGGCAATGCCAGGTGGCTATATTTGCTACGTACCAATGACCATGAGGAGAACCATAATGACATTAATGATGGCATCACGAATATATCTCATACAACGAGAGTCAGCAACTAGGGCTACTGTGTGTTTTTGTCAATAAAGTTTTCTTGCAACACAGTCACAGCCACTCCTTCACATGCGGTCCAGGGGGACTTTTTTTTTCTCTTTTCTACAATTACAGAGTTAGCTGTATGATCGGTGATGCTAAAAATTTTTATTATGTTGCCTGTACAGAAAATGTTTGTCAACAGCTGGCCAAGAAGGAAAGATGTGTTAACTGTCCCGAGTTCTTATTCTTGAGACCAGCAGTCATCCATGAATGGAAGAAGTCTTCTAAAGGGTCCTTTCTCACATTACCATGAGCCCTTGGAAACTGTGTGACATGACAGAGTTTCAAGCATGACAATATGATAGCTAGGTTAGACCTGACATGATTTCTTCTGAAAGGTACTTCAGCATCCAGAGGTCATGAACATAATATGTCTTTCAGGTATGTGTTAAGGGTCATGGACACAACGTAAAATGGTATTTATTTAACTTTCATTGAATTTAACTTTTATCAAACTTTTATTTAGATGTTTCACTTAGGAATAAGAAGTAGTCAGGGTATATATGGTCTGTCCCTGTCCATATCAATATTCGGTAGGTGCTAAAAATTTGTGTTACCCAAGACTGTGGAAATATGGCAAATTTAATCAAAACGAGTGTCAAGATGTTACTCTGTATATGAAGAACATCTGGAACTATCAGATGGAAACAGAGATCCAAGTTCCTAATTCACAGATGCCTTTTTTTAAAATAAGAGCAACTTTTTATTTAGCAGTATAGGATGAGAAAGAAAAAATTCCATGTGGCATTTTTCCATTTCTCTTGGTGGAGAAACAGTCACGTTACAGGAAGGTCAGCTGGCATTACTGCAAAATCGTAACAGAAATTTCAGGAACTTTTAGTACCTAAGACTAATTATAAAACAACAGATGACTGAAATACAGTTGAATTCAATTTTCTCTGTCACTCTAGTGTATGACTCACAAAAAAAAAAAAAGAAAAGAAAAGAAAAAAAAAATTCCTAAACCAGGTGTGGGTGTGCACACTGTAATCCCAGCTCCTCAGAGGGTTGAGGTAGGAAGTCACAAATTCAGGAGCGGCCTGAATAATTTAGCAAGAGACGGTCTCAAAATGAAAAATAAAAATGGATGGGGACGTAGCTCAATGCAAGGATCCATGTTCAGTCCCCAGTATTGGGGGCAAAAAAATAGAAAGAAAGAAAAAGAAAAGAAAAGAAAAATCCTAAAACCAGATGTTGACCCAGTGAAGGAAAAATTTTCCAACCACAGAATTTTCTCTGTTGCTTTCTCTTCCTTGGCGCTTAATTTCTCCTGTGCCAGTGGAGTAGTCTTGTGTTTACTTAGGTACTTACTTGGCTTGGTCAACAATGGAGACTTAAATGCCTTCAATTTCTGCTAAGGGTATTGCCATTTGCAAAGGATCAATTGGCGATATGATATTTCAAAACCAAAAGTGGAAGAGTATTTGTAACATTTGATAATTCTTTTTCATAGATAGCAAATGGGGTAGTTGCAATTATTATGGAACTTGGTGAGCCACAACGACTAGATAACCCTAGGAATCAACAAAGTTCAATCTCTGCAGCGGGATCTTTGGCGAGTGATTTTGCCCCTTGTCTCCATATCACCATCTTTTTACTTCCCTTGTCCCCAAAGCTTTTGCATAGCAGTGAAAGAGGTGTCACTAAATGTTTGCTATGTCACTTGTTAAAATTAGTTTTCCAGTGAGTTGTAGAGATGTCTACTGGGGAACTATGAAATATCTTAGGGCTTGAGTTTAACACAGACATGCCAATGAATAGGTCTACAAAAGTATGTCTTATAAATAGCAACATGTATAAAAATGAAAAAAAAAAAAAAAAAAAAGTCAAATAAAACATAAGCTTACACATGGCCCCTGATTCTCCCTGGGATTCTTTGCTTCAGAGATGCACTGCTCTAATCTGAGCTGCAGTCGAAATAGGGCTTTCTCTCTGGCCGTTTTCACTTCCTCTGGGAATACTGGCCCGTGAGTCTCATTTCTTCCTTTTCAGGAGAACAGCAGTCATACTGAATGAGGTAACCACCCCACTCCCTTACAACCTCTTCTTAACTTCCACCGGCTGTGGCTTGAATATAGTCTATCTCCTCCAAAAAACTTGTTGAAATTTAACCGCCATCTCGCGATTTTACAGGATGAAGCCTTTAGAAGGTATTAAGACTCTGCCCTGATGAACAACTAACCTGTTTGTCCTATTACCAGATTAACGGATCAATGGGACACATGACTAACTCCACTTCTGGACTTTCCTGGCTACAAACCCATCATCAAATAAGGACTCGCAACCTTAAATTCCTGGATTTAAGAGTCAAGGTAAATATTTTCATGTAATAAGTTACCCAGAATGTGAGCCTCTGTTCTTAGCAACAGAAAACAGTCTTCCAGGGGTCTACCTTACTCCGACATGACTCTACCTTAACTTTATTAGTTAATTAATAACCCTGTTTCCCAATAAGGTCACATTCTGAGGTTCTAGGTATGACCTTTTTTTTTTTTTTTTTTTTTTTTTTTTTTTTGGTGGGGGCAGGATTCGACCTTCTGCAAGAATTGATGGGGATTCCCCTGGTCACCCTCCTAGCGCCTTAGGACTCAGGGAACTGAAGACCTGGAGCTGATGTAGGGTACAGGGTTGTCGCAGATATTCTCATTTCTTTCCTGTCTCTAACGGGGACCTATCATGAACCCCAGGAAGGGTACAAAGTCCACATGCATGTGTTTGTTTTTCTGAAAACTCTCCTATGCAATGTTTTACCCAGTTTCACAGAGACAGGCTTCATTTGCAAAAAGACTGTTTTGCCCATTGCAGGTAAAAGGTTCTGTGGGTTTCACGGTCGGAGCTACAAGTAGAATCATTCCTGCTTCTCTGCCAAAAGCTGTGCCATGGATAGATGTTTTAGTTACTTTTCTCTCATTGTTGGGACAGAATACTCGACACCCAAAGTTAGGGGAAGAAAGGTTTATTAGCTCACAGTCTGCAGAGGTTTCAGTCTATAGTCCGCTGGGTCCGAAGCAGGGCGGCATGGCAGAGGCAGGGCGGGCCAGCACGACCGACCAGCAGCCGACGGGCCGCAAAGTAAAGTGAGGAAATGCAAGGAATGTATGCAAATAAGCAATGCAAACAAGCAGCTAGTTAGCTTCTTCTTGTATCTTTTATCTAGGCTACCTGCCCTTAGGGCGGGTAGCACTCCCACCTTTAATTTTAGTTTCACATCCTTGATCCCAGCAGAACCATGCCAAACCCATCAGTGGATTAATTTAGTAACCGCACACTCTAGATCCAGCTATCTCTTACCACATGAGGCTTTGGGGGGACATCTAGACACAAGCCATAACAATAGGGCATCAGTGAAGCTTAAAGTCAGCCCGAGGCCAGCATTATTCATTCGCAGAGTGGGGTAGGATTCCAGGAAGCTGGGGATTGAGCTTTTGAGGACAGGATGCCAGTCGGTAGCTGACACCCAAAGCATGCGTATATGCAATAGTTGTACATCTTCTCTCTTTGACTAGACCCTGATGGTACCAGGTAAATGCTCTGTAAGCAGCTGTTATACTGTATGTTTTATGGAACAATGACAAGAAAAAAAGCTTGCACATGTTTAGTACAGGCGTAACTACATTCTACCCACAGGCAGCAATGTAACTTCTTTTTCAGGTATGTTTCACCCACAATGGGTTGAATAGTGGATATTTAGCCCTTAGACATGGAGGGTTAACTACACCTGCTTCATTAAAAAGAGTTGTTAGAGGAATTGGACATTTAGCTCAGCGGTAGAGTGGTTGCCTAGCAAGTGCAAGGCCCTGAGTTTGATCCCCAGCACCCCGTAAAAAAAAAAAATTGTTAGAGAAGAGGAAAATATTCAAGTATTCTACTGAATACTAGAGTGATTATAGATAACAAAAATTGTATTTTATAAAGAAATGGAAGAGTTCAAAGGTCCCCAATGAAAAGCAATGAAAGTGTTCAAATAATGGCAGTGTCAATTATCCTTATCTGATTATTATACATTGAATTATCACACTGTACATTATGAATAGGTACAATTATTACGCATAAAAATTTTAGAGACCCACTATCAGAAGTCATCACCGACTTTATGATTGACAGATAAAGCCAACTAAGCCGGAGCCTTAGAAACACAGTCACAGTATAACAAAAAGGAAAAAAAAAAAAAGATTTTTGTTTTTTAAGGCTGTCTTTTCAGCATCAACTCACAGAACAAAGAAGCTTCAGGTCAGCCTTCAACAGAAAGTTCATGAAGCTGATGCTGATGTTCCAGGCGAGAGGCATCTTAGCAGGCAACCTGAAGCTCGCCACCTCCTCTTGAGGATGGTCTGGGTTTGTGTCATGCCAGGTGTCTGGTGGAGATGCATTGGTGTGAGGGTTGGCATCTCACCATGGACAGCGGGCCCCTGGCCAGTCAACTGTGGAGATCTGGACCGCCCAAGATGGTCGGCCTTTGTGGACCCATGTCTTTGCTCAAGCAATGTCTCTAGAGATTTCTCCTGACTCTTTCCCGATGGACCGTCCTCAGAGCCTCCCTAAAACAGTTTCTCTCCGAGCCTTCACCGTTAACTTCTCTTGACCTGGTCTTTCCTGCTTAGCCAAGGGTTACAGTTTGGTTTTTAAATGCCACTCAAAAGCACACATGTTCAAGTCTTGGTGGCCACCAGCTGAAGGTGCTGTTGGGAGGTGGTGGAACTTTTAATAGGCAGAGCCCAGTGGGAGGAAGTGAGGTCATTGGGGGGTGCAGCCTTGCGCAGGATATTGAGTCCTGTCATGGCTTGCCTTTAGAAGTTCACCCCAAAGCCTCATGTGGTCATAGATGAGGCTTTTTCAGAGGCGGCTGGATCTAGATTATGTGACTGATTCATGGTGTAATGTAGGATCAAGGGTGCTCGGATTAAAAGTGGATGCTTATTAAATCAGTCCACTGATTGGTTTGGCACTCACCGAAAACCCGGTAGCCTAGATAGAATATAAAAAAGGCAGAAAGAAGCTGCTAAGGTCACTTGCTTGATTGCTTTAGCTGTCTTCTCCCTGCAAGGAACTGTTTCTCCTCTGCGATACCCCTTTGCCACAACCCTCTGCCTTGGAGACAGTCAACTATGAACTGAAACTTTACAAGCTGTGAGCTATATAAACCTTTCTTCCTTTAACTTTGGGTGTCGGGTATTTTTGTCTCAGCAACAAGAAAAGTAACTATAACAAGACCTTAGTCCCCTACTTTCTCTCTCATTTAGCTTCCTGGCCACCATGAGGTGAGCAGGCCTCTTCTACCACGCACTTCTGCAGCAACTAGACAAAGTGACCTTGAACTGAAACCTCTGAAATCAAGAGCCCAAATAAACCTTCCTTTCTTCAACTTGATTAACTCAGGCATTTCATCACTGTAATGCACAGCTGACTAACACACAAGGTTTTCTTGAAGCCAGCTTTGAAAGTTTTTGGTTTTACACAGAGACCTGCCAGGTGTCAGACTGGTCTTCAAATACTTAACATTTCATGCTAAAAATGAGAATGCACTGAGGTAACAAATATCTGTAGAACTTTAAAAACAAAACTGGTTAACTGGCACTTTTGCTTTGTCACTGTACCATGGAATTGAGTCCACATTCTTTGATTTAGTAGACTTGGTAGTTCTGCCCGCCAAAACCAGTAGGGTTTCCTTCACGGGCATTAAACACTCCTTTCTTTAACACAGCATATTGGAATTATGAGACGTCCAAAGAAGCCATCCAAGAGAAATGGCTTCGGGCTTTCCTCACCCATAACAGGTCGATAAGGGTATCTGACTTATGAGGACAGTTTGTCAACTTTTGAGTGTGGATTTTAAAAAGTGATTTAGAGGAAAAGTCATAATTACGTGCTTTCGGTGTGAAATTATTAATGTTGGGTAGCGTAGGTAATTTATGGGGCTTGCCAGCTCACTCAGGTGATGACTTTTATGAATTAACTAAATACTTGATTACTCCCCTCCCAAAATGCAATCACAGTCATGAAATTCACACCTAGCTGTCCAGCAAGCAGTCACCTCAGGACAGGTGGTGTAGATATTTTTCCTGGGGTCTTGGGAACCTGTGGAATTTGAGCTTCTTTTTATAAGTATACTGGTGCTGTAGAGTATAAAGGGCACTCTCTAGCAGGAATTATAATCCAAAGACCTTATTTCACAGCTGAGAAGATGGACCCTCACAAAGGTCCACTGTACCCCATGTTACACAAGATGGCAGCTCATAAATTTATGACATGATCTCAGGTCTCTGAGCCCCATACACTATGTCCCCGTACCCCAAGGAACAGAAAATAGGAGATGATATCTATTCTTTAACTTTTAAAAGTGAAGTTGTAGTAGATAAGTAAAAATTATGTAAATGTGTGGTATCTGTGACATTTTGATACAGATATACATTTTGAAATGAATAAACCAGGCTAATTAACATATCCATCTCCTCACATACTCACTCTTTCTGTTCAGAACATCTCAGTAGTTTTGGAGACTATAGTATGTTATTACTAACCTATAATAATCATGTTATATCAAAGATCCCTGGAACTTATTTTTCCAGGCAAGCTTGCATCTTTTGATAAACACTGTCCCCACACCTCCAACCCCAGCCTCAGCCTCTGGCAACCACCACTCTACACTCTGTGACTTAGGAGTTCCTGGAGTTTAAGTTGTGAACACCTTAGAAAATGGCTAGTCATGATGGCTGACAGACATGGCCAGTCATGATGGCCAGCAGACATGGGTGGTCATGAGGATCTTGGGTAATGAATCTTAAGTACCTTATAATTGTCAAGAAATGACTTGTAACAGATGCCAAAGTGGGTGTTTCCTGTTGCATGGACAGTTGGTTTTGAAACTAGAGAATAATTGTGCCACACAGGGAGAGATCCACAGCATATGGAAGAACCCAAAGGTGAAGGATTAGACACCACCAGTTATTACCTTCTTGAGAAGTTTGGTAGGAAAAAGGACAAAAAATTCAGACAAATCTTTTACTCAAGAGGATTTAGACTAGAAAGAATTTTTCAAGAAGTCATCTCTTAATGATGTTGATAGACTGCAGTGAGGAACTCAACCAAAGGAGCAAGATGAAGGATAACAGATGTGTTAGTCAGCTTCCTTAGGATAACATACCTGACAGGAGCCAACTTGCAGGAGGGAAGGGTTATTTGAGGTCACAATTACAGAGGGTTCAGTCCATGGTTGGCTAGCTGCAAGGCAGAAACATCATGGCGAAGGGAATGGTGGAGGAAAGATGCTCATCTCATGGAAGCCAGGAAAGAGGAAGGGAGGGAAGAAATAAGGGAAAGATGGAGGGAGGGATGGAAACAGAAAGAGGGAAGAAGGGGTGAGAGAGAGAGACAGAGAATGAGAGAGAAGGAGAAATGGAGAGAGAGAGAGTAATGGACAGGAAGAAGCAGAAGGAAAAGAGGAAGAATGAGAAGGAGAAAAAGCAGACAAAAGGAAAGAAGATGGATAGGAAAGGAAAGAAGAAGGAGGAGGAAAGAAAGAAGAAGGAGGAGGAGAGGAAGAGAGGGGAAAGAAGGAGAAGAAGCAGAAAGAGGAGAAAAGGAAGAAAGAGAAGAGAGAAGAAAACAGAGAAGGAAGAAGAAAAATTCAAAGAGGAAGATGAGGAGAAAGAAGAAGAAGAGAGGAAGAAAAAGGAAGAGGTGAAGTTGGAGGAGGAGGAGAAGGACAGAGAGATGGTGCTGAGAATCTTCTTCCACTTTCTTCTACCCACCTCACTGGCTGAGACCCTCACAATTCAGAGCAGGCTGCTCCTCTCAGCTTGCTGTCCCACATGCCAGTCATCTCTGAATACAACCCCACAGTTACACTGACAGCTGTGTTTTACTAATCTTCTTGATGCTTCTCAGTCCACTCAGTTTGAGAATGAAGATTAATCATCATGACAGAAAAAGACGCTGTGTGGCCAGCTGGAGCCACAGAGGCCCTAACTCTGTGCAGTACATGCTTAGCATTTAAGACACATCATCAGGGGGCCAGGTTCCTTCACTGCACCTGCAGGGAGACATCTTTTCCTCCAACTGAGCATGATTAAAAATGGTTAAACAAACACCAAAAAAACAGAGTTATTGAACAGAGTTGTACCTTTCAGTATTGAACTCCAAGAAGCTTAAAAAAGGGGAAAAGATGAAACTTACTTATATATCCTGGCTAGTACCCGATTAGGATGAATAAGCTTCTGCTTCTGTTTCTGTGCTCTGTGTTAACAGAATTTGTTTCCTGCTGTGCAGTGAACTTTGTCTTTCCCTGTATCCACCGGACGTCCCTGAATTGATGCCAGTATGTTGAGCAAAGCAAAAAGTCTCTGTTGTATAATGTCAATACATGGGAAGACAGCAGGAAAATAATTCATGTTCTCAATTACTTATTTATGAACAAAGCAAAATTCTTATTTATATGATATCACTTTAGCATACAATGCTATTCAGTATTTATCAACTCCTGAGTGAAGTGTTGTGTCCCCAGAAAATTTTGATCAAGGTTTATACTTACAGTCTACACCCATGGAAACTAAGTATGTTAGACAGAATAAGGGCCCCTAAAGACACCCCTGTCCTAACACTCAGAGTCTACGCCAATGGAAACCAAGTGTGGCAGACAGGATAAGAGCCCCTAAAGACATTCACATCCTAACACCACGATCCTCAGAATATGTTTCTCTCCTGCTGGCAAAACAGACTTTGTCCATGTGGTTAAAGAGTGATTTGGAGATGGAGAAATTACCCTGGATTATCCCAGGAAGCTAATGGTTTTTATGGTAGGACGAGGCTGATTTTTAAAGTTATATTATACACATTGTAGGAAAATTATTCTCACAGGTACATCATGGGGAGATTGTAGTTTAAAAAGAGTTTTGCAGAAAATGAGGCCAGGGAGAAGCCATTAGAGAAGTGTGAGCCACTGGTTTCCAAATTGGGGTTCATGTGTTCCTAAAGAGAGAAGAAGACTCATTGATGAAGTGTACCAAGGATGCGTAAAGGGAGTCATTTCTATAACTTCAACATCCATTTAGGCTTTGCCCCCAAACCAAGCTGCCTGGGGATGCCTGCTTTTTAAAATTTCCTCAAAACCACTTCTTCTACTGTCTGCTTTCTCACACAACTTCTTATACATCTTGCCACGGGCTGGGAAAGCCTTCGGGAATATACTGAAAGATCAGTATGGACGGGATATTGGCCAAGTCCATCCAGGCTGAGTTTGCTAGGAACCATGGACTTTCACCCCCAAAATTACTGAGGTGCCCGAAGGTCATGTTTATTCGATGCAGCCAAAGACAGAGGTACATTGTTAGTAAACATGGTGAGGGTTAGTGGACAGGTAATAGTCACGGAGACAGAAAGGAGGTGGATTCAAATGGTAATTCATTCAGATGGATGATTAACTAGATAAAAACATAGAAAATGGACATTAATGCTTCCAGCATGTAAATTGGATGACAGGGACAGCATTGCACACTCTTTGTGCCTCATGTGGAAATTCCACACCATGAAACTGTGTTTCATGCACAAGATTATTTAAAATACTACATAACATTATATTTAGCCTATAAGGTACATATGAAATATAAATGAATCTTGTGCTTTGACTTGGCTCTCATTCTAAAGATATCTCATTATGTACATATAAACAGTCCAAAGTTTAAAAATCAAATCTGAAATGCTTCTGGTTGTGAACATTTTGGATAAGGCATCCTCAACTTGTATCTTCCAGAATTATGCCATTTATTTCTTTCCCATTTTACAGAGGAGCAAACTGCTTCATGGTACATCTTACTCCTGGAGCCATTCTTTATTCATAGTCCCCGGCCGGGAGATAATATCTGTATTTTTATCTGAACAACTCAAAATATCTACCTTGCCAAACCCCAACACACACCGAAGAATGCTAGATATTGACTATTACAGATTTTACAAACATATGGCTACTTCCCGCTGCATTCAATCACTTGGTCGTCAGCAACAAATTCATCCTTATTCATCACAGATCTTTTCAAAACAATATTTTAACGGCAAGATGAAGTTTCAGAAAGAAACGAGTCTATCGGACGTTAAGCTTTTAGCTGGGCGAGATTCCCAGCGGATGTCTTGTGGCTAAAGTCTCCCAACACCAATAGAACAATGTGTATCAGTTTTCTTACTGATACAGTTTTCTTACTGTAGGCAGGAGCTCATTATTCATTCCTGGACCAGGCCTGAGGGGGTTTGGAATATTCCCAAATCACTTCACTTTGGATTTTCTTTCTCTTTTTAAAATCTTTACCCAACAGTAGTGCACAAGATTCCGTGTTTAGATTTCGAGCTTTGCTACTGTCATTTTTTTAAACGATGGTGTCATTTGCCAATATTCTGTATGTCTCCCTTACTTTACCATTAACTACATCTTGTGGAATAATTATACATGTGTTCAAATGACAACAGCCTGAGATGCAAAAATAATGACAGATGTTGACTTACTTGTAATAAAGGAAGTACTCTTAAGGGCCTAAGGAGTGGAAAGAATTTCAGAGACAATTCTTTTTTTTCTTTTTTTTTGGGGGGGCGGTGCTAGGGATTGAACTCAGGGCTTTGTGCTTCAGAGGCAATTCTTAGAAAATGACCATAATTAGAGGTGAGAAAGGAGATAAAATAGCAGAAGCAAAGTTACAAGATTTAGTGCCGAGGCAGAGACTAGACTGGCACTAAAAAAAAAAGGGAGGGTGATGGAGACTGAGAAAATATGGACATTTTATTTCCCCATTCCTGAAGGATTCAGGCCTGGATTCAAGTCACCGATTACAGTCATATGTGAGATGGATAGAATCTGAAGATGGCCAGTACCCCAGAGGTAAGAAGACAAAATCCACGGATCCCGGGTTTACAGGAACATGGTGAGACCTACAAGAATCTGACTCTTGAAATTTACTGAGGAGGAGGATAGGGGGAGTGTTATGGCACGGTGGAGGAAAGGTCTCACCAGCATGAACACAGAGAGATTCTCAGGCAACTCAGTAATTTAATAAAAGCCATAGAATCGCACAACTTGGCGAATTAAATGAAATGGAAAAGAGACCTCAAAAAAGTTGGAAATATGTTTCTTATCAAAAATCATTGAAAAAAAACAACAAAATGGAACTCTCTGTGTAGATATTAGATTACATTTTTTAAGGTTGCGAGAGTCTAAACTCAAGCTGTACCTTAATGTGTTTGATTCTCTCTCTCTCCCTTTTTCCTTCCTTTTTTAAAATTTTAAACTAGGAATTAAACCCAGTGCCATCACACTGAACTTCACCCCAGACCCTTTTTTTCCCCCAGACCCTTTTATTTATTCTTTTTTTTTTCTATTTAAAATTTTGGGGGTGGTGTGGTGCTGGGGATCAAATTCAGAGCCTTGTCCTTGCGAGGCAAGTACTCTATCACTTGAGATAAATCGCCAACCCCTCATTCACTTTTATTTATGATACAAGATTTCACTAATTTGCCCAGACTGCGTTCAAAATTCTCATTCACTTTTATTTATGATACAAGATCTCACTAATTTGCCCAGACTGCGTTCAAAATTGAGATCCTCCTGCCTCAGCCTCTCAGAGTGCTGGGCTTATAGGAGTGTGCCACCATGGTGGCCCATTTTGTATCTTTCTTTGTTTCAAATGTACAATTGCAGATGGGACTGAATTTTTTTTCCTATTGGTCACAGAGGTTGACAGTCTTTAACCTTGCACTGCTTTAAGTGAAATCCTATGAAAATATGAGGACAATATATGTGACCACAGTGCACAGTGCCTGCCTCTCAGAATGGACGCTTTCACATACAGCGTCTCAGCTGGTCTCCAGGGCAGACAGTAGACTGTGCTAAGGTTCTGCCTGGTTACCTTCAAGGTGGGAGGGACTATCTCCCAAGGTGCTACTGATGCTTGGAAGGTCATAGCACAAAGTTGAGCCTCAGAAGCAATCTCCTTCTCTCCTTCTTCTCCCCTCCTGTCTCTCACTCCACAAGCTCCCCTAAGGCAAGTTGTAGATACCAGAATGCCAGCTGAAGACACCGTATTACAGTGATCCGTGCACACACACAATAGCTACCATATTACAGTGATCCACCACACCATTTACAGCAGCATGACTCATAAAAGCTGAATCTTGGAAGCAGCTCATAGGTCCACCAATCCATGAATAAAGAAAACATTGGTCTTTACACACAAGGGAGTACTACTCTGCCATAAAAAAACACATGGCTCGTTTGTAGGAAAATGGATACACCTTGAGACTATAACGTTAAGTGAAATAAATCAGACACATAAGCTTAAATATTACATGGCTTCTCTCACAGGAGAAATCCAAGATATAAATAAAGAGCAAACAAAAAGATAGATAATAGGGAGTAGGGAGATAGCTGTTTCTCAACGAGATGGAGGGAGGGCGGGAGAAAGAAGGGGAGGAAAAGAGGATGAAAAAAGGAATTAAGATGCGTTCTTTACATGTACCAACTCTACACAAGGAATGTGATCATTATGTACTGCAAGCATGAAACAATTAAAAAAAAAAACTAAAAACAAACAAACTAGAATTCCTCTTCCCCAAAGTAGCTCCTAGAAATCCGAACCTCTTTTCCCCAAAACCAGCCACAAATCTTGCAATATGTCTCTCACTTCCTGCCACCTTCCACTCAAAAGCTGGTCCTGAAGGAACTCTCCTTGTTGCCCTTGTTGGATTTGAGTCATAAGGCATCTAACTTCAGAAAGGGTCCTGCGGTGTTTTACACCTGGCAAGAAGAAATACTTTGTAGGGAAGGCAGGAAGACTCTGAGCAGGTGTGTTTGTCTGGTTGGTTTCCATATTCCATTGATGATTACTGGCTCAGAGCCTTTTCATTCAATCTATTTCAACATAGCTGTTCATGCTTCATTGAGCCTACGCATAAGGACGTGTAGATTGCCTTGGAGCGTTGGGCTCCAAAGTCTTCCATGTCATGTGTACTGGCCGGTTTTCCAAGGCTGGGACAAATGCCTGACAGACACAATTTAAAGCAGGAGAGGTTACTCGGCTCACAGTTTCAGAGGCTTCAGTCCATGCTCCATTGGCACCAAGGCAAAAGCACTATGGCGGAAAGATGTAACTGAAGGAAGTTGCTGAGTTTTGGTGGCAGGAAGTGGAGATGGTTAACAGCACTCAAGAGAGAGGGGCTTGTGGACCTGATATTGTCCCCAGTGTCATGCCCCCATGAACTGCCACACCCCAGAGTGCTTTACTACTCCCATGAGCATTTCTCAAGCTGGTCAGGTGAACAATCAATATTAACCATGACATCACATAAAACTATGATTAAATAAATCCCTTACGACTTTCTCTTGTTCATCTGTCTTTTGTTAGAAGGATATTTACCATGATCCTTTATGAAATCATCCAACAAAGGAGAGACACTGATCTGAGAGGACCTTACCTGAGTCCACCCCAAAGTCACTCAGGATGGAGAACACACAGGGTTGGTGAAATGTCATGTCTCAGCACGAAGGCCAGAGGGGGAGAAGAGAAATAAGAAAGACAGACAAGCAACAGCGTTCGGCTCACACATTAGAAAAGGAGCCAAAGATGAGGAATGACTGAGGTCCAAACTCGCCAGCTGATCATCCCGAAGCCAAGGTGTTTTGGACTCTATTAGAAATGGACAGTTGGGAAATTGATGTGGATTAAAGGCACTGTAGATATCCAGGGGCCAAACCGTGATTTTTACTGACCCTATTTTAAGTATAACACCTTATGTTCTTAGAGTTTACCAACTGACCATAGTTATCATTTTTGGTAAGACACACAAAGAGAGGCCGATAGTTTCAAGATTATTTCCACCATAGTAGTCACTACATTCTTCCCCTCTTCCTTCTCTTACTGCGTCTTCCTTCTTTCTCTTCTTTTTTCCATTTCCTCCTTCTTCTCCTCTCATCTTTCTTGTGATATATATATAGGAGGTCAAAGTGTAGAAACATTATTCGATTTTAAGTGTAGAAGCATTACTTACAGCAATGCAGAAAAGTGTACAAAAATCAATCTATTTTAATTTTCTATTACAACATTCTGGTAGACATTATGAGAAATGTAAGAAGATAAACACTTAGAAATATTGGACTGAATTACTTTGACGGCCATCATATATATTTGTGAGTGAAAGTACATAGAACTGACAGTGTAATGAAATAAAAAATAACATCTGCCAATTTAGAATAAAAATGTTCACTCTGTGTCAGAGCCTAAAATATAGAATCGATCATACAATGGTGAGGTTTTTAAATACAACATATTGTCACTTTTGAAGGGTTGCCAAAAGTAAATGCCAATTGCCAATCAAATCTACTTAAATTTGATTATTACTGTAAGATAAGTATAAAGAGGACTGAAAATCCTATTTCTAAACAAGAGTTTATGAATGTAACAATTTCCTATCAGCTATGTTCTTTCACAGGATACAGACAAATTCTATGACAAGATCTTTTATCTTCAGTCACAGTGAGAAGAAGGAAGGGAATTAGATGCTTTCTTCCTGTGATGACATTAATGATGACCATATAATTAATTACACGTCATATGTACAATTCTTTCAGGTTGGTATTAGAGCATTAAAAGGCTATAGCTTGGGTTAAAGAAAAATAAGTCTAAAAATCTTACTTTAAAAAAAGGAAGCTCTATGCATAGATTAACTGTCCACAGCATTTCAAGCAAATTGGTAGAAAAATAATTATTATGCTGATTAGTAAATATGGAGAAGCCACAGGGATGATTCCTAAAAGGGCTAATACATACTTATCTAAGGCCAAATTGACTTCATCCTCTACAAAGGCAACCATCTGAAACTAGAAAAACTAATTAGACTCAAAGAATAATTACATGCACAAGGCTCATTTTGTTTAAAAGGTGCGCATGTTAAATGCATAGCTGGAGTTCGGAATTCATAGGAACAGAACATACATTTGACATCTTTGGTGGTAGGTATGTTGTACAACAGCCTGGCATATATGAGATTTCTTTCATTTATTTAAGTACATATTGATTTTTGCAGTCCTGGAATTGAACCCAGGGCGTCCTGCATGCCACGGAAGTGCTCTAGGACTGAGGGGCACACTCGCCCCCTTCCATTTTCATTTTGAATCAGGGTCTCACTAAGGTGACCATGCTGGTCTGGAACCTGTGGTCCTCCTGCCTCAGCCTCAGGAGTAGCTGAGATTATAGGCATGCACCACCACGCCAGGCAAATCGTGCTCTTACTATTTGTAAATCAGTACAGCCAGCTTTCTGGATTTGTTGGTTGGTTCTGCATGTGCAGGTTCAACTAAGTACAGATTGAAAATACTCCAAAAGAAAAACAAACAAACAAAAAAGGACTGTATGTGTACTGAGCATGCAAAGACTTTTCTCCAATATTCTTCCCCAAACAATACAATGTAACAACTCTTCACAGACCTTTGCAGTATACCAGGAATTATACCTTATCTAGACATGACATAAAGCATACAGAAGGATATGCACTGGTTTTATGTAAATGGTAGGCCATGTTTTACAAAGGACATGAGGATTTGCAGACTTTGGTATCTAAGAGGGAGGAGCAGTGCGTCAGAATCAATTCCCTGCAGTGAGGGAAGCTTGTACTTGAAATCAACATCGAATTGTTTCTCTGGTATGAGAAACCATAAGAGTAAATAAGGACAGAGAGGTATAATAAATACTATATTAAAAAAAAAAAGATAGCGTGCAAAACAGAGGAGATCTAGATAGGGAAAAGGGGGAAAAGAAGGAAGGGGAAAAGGAAAGAAAGGAGAAAGAGAAAAAAATGGAAAAATGTAAATAAACCTCCTGTAAATAGGGAAGGGTGGGGGAACGGAAGGGAGGGGTGGGGACAGAGTGGGGAACCAAGATACGTCATGTACAGGTGCAGAATGACCATGATGAATGACATCATTATGTATACAATGTACCAATACACGTTCTTGGCAAAAAACAAAAACAAAAACAAAAAAAACAACAGCTCCTAAATGAATAGAATTTGACTACTCATAGCTGATTGGCTATGAGAATTTGAATATTCATAGGTGAATTGGCCTTTGACACTTGACTAATCATAGGTGCCTGGCTATGAGAATTTGAATATTCAGGCGATTGACCTTTGAAATTTGGATATTTACAAATGATTGGCCAGGAGAATTTGAATACTCACAGGCGATTGGCCACGAGTGTTTGAATACTCACAGGTGATTGGCCACGTACATTTGAATATTCATAGGCGATTGGCCATAGGTCCTCTGTCCAGTTCTCTCTCTAGATCAGGACAGGCTGAGACTAGGATTGACATCTTGTGGGATCAGGAGGAGTTAGAGAAAGGAGATGGGGCAGGTGGCTAAAGAAAGGTAGGTACCCTCTCCTGGGGGGCACAGAGTCCCCATCAACCTTATATTCCTCCAGCCCAATCCATCAATTCAGAATGAGAAGCAGACTCAACTCAGAAACTCCCGGAATGCAAGCCAACCCCACGTGCAGACTTGGTTCTGTGGATTTTGACACCCTGGGCAGAGAGCTACCAACAGGCAGTACCAACCTACGGACACCCCCTGAGAGAATTACACATTCGCACACCATCACCCTTGTGAGAGTCTGAGTTTCTCCACACCTGAGCAAGCCTGCCTTAGACAATGCATTTTCCTAAAGCCTGCAGGGTAGATAGAAACAAATGCTAATCTGTAAACTGAGGCTCTGCTAATCATGCCCACAAGAACTAAGACCAGGATTACGATCTCAAGATGCATCCGTTTTAAAATAGCTCTAGTTTATCCTTCTTCAGGGTATAGTAGTACTCCACTGTGAGTAAACACATTTTCTTTGCGCATTCATCTGTTGATGGACAAACAGGCTGCTCCCAAGATTTAATTATTGTGAGTTTTGCTGTTATTAACATGGGTGTGCATGGATCTCAGGAATATGATGTCTTTAAGTCTTTTAGGGAGATACCTAGAAGAGGTAGAGCTGCATTAAGTGGACTTCATATTTTCAGCTTTTGAGGAATCTCCATACTGATTTCCACAGTGGTTGTACTAGTTTACATTCCCACCAACAAAGTAGACGGATTTCTTTTTCCCCACAACCTCACCACCATGTTTTTTTGAGTTCCTGACGATAGCCATTTTTTTTTTTTTCCTAGAGTGACAACCATAATACTAAGTGAAGGAAATCAGACATGGTAGGTTAGATATTGTATGGTTTATCTTGCATGAAGAACCCAAAACATAAATAATTTAAAGAGCAAAATAAAAGATAGTTGACAGGAAAGAGGGAGGTAGACATTGTGGAGATGGGAAGGGGATCTGGGCCTAGATGGGAGGGTCAAGAGGGCAAAGGAAAATAAAAAAGGATTAAGATGTGATGTGTATATGCACCAATACCCCAAAACGAATGTGATTATTATGTATCTTAAAAACATACTAGTAAAAAAAGAACTAAGCTTATTCGAGTCTCAGCACAAGTTCTGATAAGAGAGACTCTAATTTCACTTTTCTGGGCTGCAATGACCAAAATAGAGAAATGTGCCAAAGCAAGGACTTTAAAAATCAAAGCAATAGTAAAACTTGCGGTGGAAAATAGTACAAAAGTTTCTCACAAAGGTAAACAGAAGTGCTGTATGACCCATTGTGTACTACCAGGGATATTCCTTAAATTATCACAACCATGAAATTCAACCGGGATTTGTATATCCATGTTCACAGCAGTCTTATTCACATTATCCCAAAGCTGGAAGTCACCCAAGTACCCTTCAACAGATGACTGGATAAACAGAAGGTGGCCCATGATACAGTGGAGTACTGCTCAGGCATGAAAAGGAATGGAGCATGGATGGGTGCTACAGTGCAAAGGAACCTCAAAAACAATGTTGTGAGTGCAAGAAGCCAAACACAAAAGGTCATGTAGGATAGGATCCATTTACAGGAAATATTCAGAAAAGTCAAATCCATAGAGGAAGCAGAAAGAAGAATGAATGGAATGAGAATAAGTGCTAAAGGGTACGGGGCGGCCTGGGGCGTGTTGAGGAAAATGTTCTGGACCTAGATGGGTGATAGTTTAGCAACACTGCGAATGTACTCAAATGTCTCTGAATGAACATTTAGTAACAGTTCAGTTCAGCCACCCCGAGGTACCAAGGCCTTTGTACCACACTGTTCTGCAGATTGACGATGGGACTGTGATTTGCTGCTACCCAAAAGTACATGGCAAAAGTGAGGGAATTTTGCATGTTGTCCTTAATGTCCCTAATTGGTCAACTCTGTGTCCATCTCACAGGGAGAAGACACAGGATGGGACACTTATTGAATCAGCTGAGTGCTCGCAACACAAGGCTAGGTAAAGAAAGTGTGTCCTGCTGCCCTACATAGCTGACAGCTGTGCTGTGAAATACTTACAATGAGAGGTGGTAGGTGTCAGGCAGATTAGGGCTTCCTTGTATAAAAACAAGGAACTAAATTTGGCCACAACTTGATCTTGGAAGAGGACCTTGAGCTCAGCCCTGGCTGGACGGCTGACCTCCATTCACTGTAAGATAGTCAATGGTGTTTTTAAATGCCTGAGTTTGTGCTAATTTGGAATTCAGCAATGGATAATGACTATAGTATCTGCTCTCATAGACAGATACATGTGAGATAGATAGATAGATAGATTGATAGATATACAAATAGGTAGATGGATAGATGACAAGATGGATGGATGGATGGATGGATGGATGGATGGATGGATGGATGGATACATGGATAGAGGACTGGATGGATGGATGGATAGATGGATGGATGGATGACAGGTTGGATGGATGGATGGAAGGATGGATGGCAGGGTGGATGAATACATGGATAGATGACAGGGCGGATGGATGGAAGGATGGATGGCAGGGTGGATGAATACATGGATAGATGACAGGGCGGATGGATGGAAGGATGGATGGCAGGATGGATGAATACATGGATAGATGACAGGGCAGATGGATGGAAGGATGGATGGCAGGATGGATGAATAC
>PVJO010027165.1:0-20055 GCA_004026905.1 Hystrix cristata | reverse complement strand
AGAACTGGAGATGGAGTCAGTGGGAAGGCCCTGAGTTCAATCACCAGTACCACCGTGTCCAGCCCCTAAAAAATACATATAATACATATAATTTCAGTAAATTATCTGTATTTTGAGAGGTGGCATTATACAGCTTTTTTTTTAATTTTCTCCATAAAACATCAACTTTTATAAAGCTTTTCAAAATGAAAAGTTTTGCCTCTCAATTATTTTTACAATAAAATTTTCATTTTATTTACTCTAATTAAGGGCCCATGCTTTGGAGTGAGAAATCAGATGAGAATCCCATCTCTGTCACAACTGTTAACCTGGGCAGATTAATTCAACTCTCCTAGCCTTTTTCCTTATCTGCATAAGGAAACTGTTCTCTTGGTAGTACTGATGGGATGCTACCTGCACTTCTTAGCATCAGCCTAATTAAGTGGTTAGCATATGTAGTTGCTACTGTTACTCTATGAATACTGGGGAAAGAAAGAAGAGTGACACAGTAATGACTGTAGAAACGGTTCACTTACACAGGTTTTTATGTGTGTCTGGGAAACTACATACATATACCAAAAAATGGCACTTACTGAAAGAAAAAATGTTTCTGAACAGAATTTAACATTGTCAACTTGTCCCTTAAATAAAATTTACCCTCTAAGGGCTGGGGATTGAGCTCAGTGGTCAGAGTGCTTGCCTAGCAAGCACAAGGCCCTGAGTTCGATCCCCAGTGCCCCCCCCCCAAAAGTACCCTCTAAGTCAGGCCCAATGGCACATGCCTCTACTGCCAGCAATGGAGAGGCTGTGTGGGAAACGTGCAAGCTGGAGTCCAGCCTAGGCCATTTAGCAAATGCCTGCCTCAAAACAAAAAATAAAAAGAGTTGTGGATATAGTTCAGTGGAATAAGCAGTTCCGGGTTCGATGCCCAGAAACGTAGCATAAAATAATTTAAAAATAAATAAAATTTGGGGTTGGGGATTCAGCTCAGTGGCAGAGCAATTACTTAGCAAGCACAAGGCCCTGAGTTCGATCCCTGGCACCTAACAAATAAAATTAAATAAGTAAAATTCATCCTGTAGTAAATCTTATTCACAATTAATTAAAAATTAAGCCTAACAAGATCATCGATTGGTGTTTACAAAACATTAACAGGAGATTACTCATATTTTTGTTTTGTTCTTTTTTGGGGGGGTATTGGGGATCGAACTCAGGGCCTTGAGCTTGCTAGGCAATTGCTCTACCACTGAGCTAAATCTCCAATCCCTCATATTTTGTATTTTTTAAAACCAACCTGGAATTAAGTTTTTGAGGGCATAAATCAGGTTAGAATCATAGGAGTGTGATAAGAAGATGAATGTAGTTTTTCCATCAATTCTTAAATCTAACAAATCTGTTAATTTTCTGTTCAAACTTTTGTCACATAGAGTTTATTAATATACACTGTTTCAACAGTATTAGGCAAGCACAGTTCAAACAAGCACACTACCAATTATCTCTTAAAACCCATGAGCCCAAGATGATAGGACACTGGTCTCTGTGACCACAAGATGATTCAGAAGAGTTGGAAGTGAAGCAACATTTTATAACAAAGGAAGCAGGAATTTCAGACCAATACCTCAAAAGATTTTAACTATTCATTCCCTAACCACAAAGGCAATCAATGAATGTTTGTTATAAACTCAGGAGAGGAATTAACTTTAATCAGAACCTAGTACAGTGCCTGGATCAAATGATATTTGCTAAAACAAAGAACAAATGTATCTAATGGATGGTATACATACATGAGAAAAATATGACAATTCTCCCTCCTTTAAGACATTTAAATAGATAGGGGAGCTTTTGAATATTAGATTCACAACAGAAGAGAAAAGCTGACTTACTCTCCAGAATGAAAGCCACAAACAAATCCCCCACTTGTGAACCTTGGATATCTTAAAGAATTAATTCAAACTGCACGCTCTTATCTTTATCATCAATATATGCTCCTTATCAACAACTAGAATCATAAGAGGTTGGCTATACTTAGGTACCCCTAATTCCCTTTCCTTTACAATTATGGCAACTCTACCTATCTGTGTAACAGGTGATAGCAAATGTTTTCACACATTTTAAACATTACGAACAAAGCAAAATTCTTATTTCTGAATTCTTTCTAAAGGATGACTGACTCAAACATCTATCCTCTGAAATTATTTGACCAGAAATCTAACGGCCTCCCCTCCCTTTATAATACAGGTCTAAATAACTTCCTTTGACAAAGCAGTATTCTAAAAATAGGTTATTGCTGCCGGGCGTGATGGCACATGCCTGATGCCTGTAATCCCAGCATTTGGGAGGCTGAGGCAGGAGGATTACTGCCAAATTCCAGGCCAGCCGGGGGCTACAGAGTGAGTTCAAGCCAGGCTGAACTGCACAGGGAGACCCTGTCTCAAAAAAGATAAAAATAAAAATAACAAAAATAGATTATTGACATATTCTGATTAGCAGCCAACCTAAAGCTACCTTTTCAAACTGCCAAAAAAAAACCTAACCACTGGAAAATGAGGCAAAGGCAAAGACATTTGATAAATATAAAATTAAAATATTTTAAAATTGTAGTGCCTCAATTTATAGCTGTATTATTAATAATTTGTGTTCAATTAATATTTAATATTTGTGCTCACATTTTGGTTGCTTTGTTTTGATCTTCAGTCATTAGGCTAAAGTTAACATTCTTCTAATAATGGTAAAATTCTCCAGCACCCCACTCTTGTCATGAGGATGGCCACAAGCAAAAGCAAGCACATACTTCTGGAGACTGAATCTGGACACACTGGATGAAAAAGCTCAGCATTCCCCTGAAGACAGACCCACTCTTCAGCTCACTCACCTCTCCCATTGCTCTTCCCTCCAGAGCAAGTGCTTGAAAATCATGATTCAGCTCATCCATAGAACGCACCTAGGTGTTGGGAACAGAGGAGGGAAAAGCTTCAGCTCAGGATCTTGAATTTTATATAAACGTTAAATCCAACTGAAAAGCTTTCCTGCATTTACTTTCTTTTGCTTTTTTTGGGGGGGGGGTGCTGGGGATCAAACCCAGGGCACTCTACCACTGAGTTAAATCCCCAACCCCCTATATTTACTTTCAGATACTGACAAACAACAAAAATTAAGTGACTGAGATTAAATATTCACTTACCTTTAATCGTCATCAGAATTTAGCAATGATCCCTGCTTTATCCCTCCCATTCCCTTTGATTTTCAAAATATAAAAAATATATTCACATGAGAATTTGTTAGC
This sequence comes from Hystrix cristata, assembly GCA_004026905.1. Classification (NCBI taxonomy): domain Eukaryota; kingdom Metazoa; phylum Chordata; class Mammalia; order Rodentia; family Hystricidae; genus Hystrix; species Hystrix cristata. Next base: position 16,793 of record PVJO010027165.1, on the reverse strand, counting down.
TACTTATATACATTTCAAGACCAGTACTTTGTGGAACAATGATGTTTGGAGATGATAATGTAAACTAACCACCGTTAATAAGTCAGAAGATCACAGTGCTCCATCCCAGCTGTAATGGGTATAAACTAGCCCACATAGCCTACTGCTGTGTCTTTAGTAAGTCTCACACAAGCAGCCTCCACACTGTAACACAGGATCCCAACAACCCCCTCAGCCATGACACCACCTGCAGTACTGAAACTAGGGCCTCTCACATGCTAAGAAGGCTCTCTGCCACTGAGCAACACCACCTGTGTGTGTGTGCACGCACGCAGCTGTGGCTTTTTGAGACAGTCTCACTATGAAGTCCAGTTTGGCCTTGAAGGTGGACCAGGCTGGCCTCAAACTTGTAATCTGCGTGATTCAGGCTGAAGAGGAGCAGATATTACAGGCATGCACCACTGTGCCTGGCTCCAACACTTCTCCATAGTGGAAGATCCACGGGTGTTGCCAAACCTCAAACCAAAGCAGCAAAGAACAGCATATATCACCAAAAAACCTCCAAATCTCACCTACGCCTACTCACAGCATAACAATCTCATTAGACTTCAAATTAAGACCAAGTCATTTCCAAGATGATTACTAAAATATAATACTAAAATTGAGGATTAAGTAAAGAGGATTATTTAAAACAATTATAATTCAAAGTTTGAGGATTTTATGTGTTTTTTTACTACGTAGTTCAGGCTGGTCTTGAACTCAGTAAGTAGCTCAGGGTGGCATCAAACTCACAGCAATACTCCTGCCTCAGCCTGCTGAATACTAGGATTACAGGCATGGGCAACCATGCTTGGCTTTCAGTATTTTTATAATTTAAAAAACCCTTGCAACCAAGAGACACCATGTACAGGTACAAAACAAACACGTTAAATGTGATCAATATAGGGACAATGTACCAATACATGTTCTTGGTTAAAAAATAAAAAAAAAATAATAAAAATCCCTTGTTACTAGCCTTCTCAAGTATGAGCAGCAGCAAGCCATCTTTGCTCTCTAAGACTAGTCTTTGCCCATTCCTTAATAAAATAATTTATTAAAAAGGGAAGCTCTTCTGCCTCCCTGGGAAAGACTGCTGACTACATGACTCCCAAATCCCCTCCCCAGATCACTACTACCCTCTCAAGGTGTGTGTATAATTTCTAACAGTGAATAAATGCAAAGGCCAAGCTATAGCCAAGAAAGGGAAGGGAAGATTATAGAGAGTATGGCCCAAAATGCATTTGAGACCCAATTTAAAAATTTCATTAAGGGGCTGGGGATTTAGCTCAGTGGTTAGAGTGCTTGCCTTGCAAGCACAAGGGCCCAAGTTCAATCCCCAGCACCAGAAAAAAAAAAAAAAAAAAATTCATTAAAATGTTGCCTATGTCACCCACCTAAGAGTTTCGTCTAAACCAACACTATAAAAATATAGTGACGCTACTGATTTAAATCACTTATTTAAAAAAAAAGAGACAACAAACAAAAAAACAAAAGAGAAAAAATAAATAAATCACTTATTTTTAGGCCAGGCATAGTGGTGTTCACCTGTAATCCTGGCGATTTAGGAAGCTGAAGCAGGAGGATGGCTCCAAGTTCAAGGCCAGCCTAGAGTACGTAGTGAGTTCAAGCCCAGTCTGAACTACAGAGTGAGACCCTGTCCCTAAAAACCAAAACGATAAATAGCCCAGAGCTGATATACACTGTCAGTAAGCTATTAACAGCTTTGGAATATAGGATAAAAATGTAAATTTACAATATTCAAAATGAAGCTAAAATTCCATTACTTAAATTCAAAGAAGCAAGGTTTGTTATTACGATATAATAGTTTCAAAAGGCTTTGAAACAGAAGCTACAATCACTTTACAATGTGATTATTTATTCACAGATAAGTACACTAAATACATGGGCTTCAAAAGTATACATTAAAAACATAAAGAGAAGGGAGGATGAGGACAGGATGTCAGGTGGAAACTCTACAAATGTTATATGAAACGATTTTGAACCATGAGGCCAGCGTTAACATTTACAAAGCGTGCAAATCAAATGCACAAAGGTCTATGTCTACCTCCTGTGGAATTTAATCATATATTTAACTAGAGCTAGACATTTCTTGGAAATCCAAGTCTACAAACATAGCTTTAATCAGGAATATTAAAAAGTATATTTATCTTTCCCAAGGAAATGAAATAGGAATAAAGGAAAGCAGAGAACCTGCATTATGCATAATTTACATAATTACCACACCAATCTTAAGTGACTATTCCCATTTAAAAGATAGGAAGACTAAGGGTCAGAAAAATGTCTTCTCCAACCACTGCTAAAAAATGCACTTAAAAAGAAAAGAAAAACAAAGAAAAGCACTTAAAACGGGGTCTTAACTCATGTCTTTCAATTTAAAATCCAATGCTCAAAAAAATTAAAAAAATAAATAAAATTCAATGCTCGACAAGAGTATGGTGGTGTACATCTGTATTCCTAGCACTCAGGAGGCAGAGGTGAGAAGAGAGCCAAGCTGAGACAGGGCTAGGCAATTTAACAAGCCTGTCTCAAAATATTAACAATATGCCTGGCGTGGTGGTCTGTACCTGCAGTTCCAGCACTCGGCATGATGCAGAAGGATCACCAACCTGGGCAACATAGTGAGTTCAAGGCCAGCCTGAACTACACAGCAACACTCTGTCTCAAAAAGCCAAAATAATAATGAGAAACATCCTTCCTATACTACACTGAGCTGCACCCATGGCAACCAGAGGACGTTTGCACCCCCAGGGTTCTTCTAGGAACAGAGACAAAACTGCCACCTGTTTCTGCTGTGGGCTTTTGATTATAGTGTACTCTAGGCCCTCTCTACCCTTGTTTTCCACTGTTTCCTCTCCTACCTTCAAAATACGCCCATCTAGCCAGGCATGGTGGCACATGCCTATAATCCCAGCATTCTGGAAGGCTGAGACAGGAGGGTTGCAAGTTAGAGCCCAGCTTGGGCAACTTAGCACCCTAGACCCTATCACAAAAAAGGGTGGGTGGGGGGAGTTGGGGGGCACACCCTCAGTTTGAAAGCCCTGGACTCAATTGGGGGGGGGGTTGTCCTCCTGTCCCTATAGCATTTCCTGTCCTTTCTATGCTAGCTTCCTGTCATCATTCTCTTTCTCCCTCACCACTTGTCCCCATCTATCTCACTCCCTTACTCCTTCCCCTACCGTACATCATAAGCCATTTTTCTATGATCTCTGTGTTCCACCCTCTGCTCCCTATAGTCAACTGTTGAGAAAGGAGCCTCACGGAAGTTTTCTCTGCTAGCTCAGAAATTCCATTTTTAAATGGTGACTCATAATTGACTACATCAGATTTTAGTGTTGCTGAAGTGAGCACAGTTGACTACATCAGAAAGATTAAATCACTTCTCGGGAAGTTATTTGCTTTTGGGACTAGAGTTGATGTGGTCACTTGCCAAGCCAACTTTCTGGCCAGAATTCTTCCTTAGACACAAAACTAATCCAAAAAGAATGCTCAGGGAAAAAAAAAAAAAAAAAAAGAAAGAAAGAAAAAAGAATGCTCAGTAAATCAAGAGAAATTAAAGAATAAAAACATGCATGAAGCTAGGTGTGGTGGCACACAATTGAAATCCTAGCACTGAGAGAGGCTAACGCAGGAGGATCAAAAACAGTCCTGCCTGTGCACCTTAGGGGGCTCTATCTCCAAAAATGAAAGGGGCTAGGAATGGTGCTCAGCAGAACAGCTCTGGGTCCCATAGATGACTTTAAGAAATATTTTAGGCCAATAACAAAGACACATTCTCCACCATGAAGGAGAAAAGAGAGCTGTCACTTTTAATCAGTATACTTCCTTCCATCTAAACAGAATAATCCAAAACAAAAAAAGACAAAATAATCCTTACAAGTTTTCATAGTCTACAACTCCCTTTCCTCTAGAATCTGAGTGGCAGGTTAGCTTAATTTTTAGTACTACTAGTTCCTTTTTCACTTTTGCTACATATCTCCACCTTCATCTCTTTTAGTTTCACAAAACTATTTTTCTCTTTGAGCCATTTGCCAGTACTGGAAAACTACTTCATCCCCATCCAGGGCTTTCTCTGCTGTTGCCCCTCTGTAACTGTACTCCCCACTCCCTGTGCCAAAAAGAAGAGTCAGTTGACAACTTCGGTGCACTATATTCTTCTCTTCACCCCAACCAAGGATATCATCCATGTACATAATCTGTTGTTCTGTTTCCTTTTCTAGAGTCCAGAACTTGTTTCTGTGAGCTTCACACCTGCCTCTTCTTCTAACAGAGATCTTGTCCTAATAAGAATGTAACTTAGCACATGAAGTACAGCCAGGCATGGTGGCATGTGTCTGTAATTACAGCACTCTGAGAAGTTAAGGCAGGAGGACCCCAAGTTCCAGCCCTGCATGGGTACTTCAGGGAATCAGTAAGATCCCAGTTTAAAAAAAAAAAAAAAATTAAAACACTCAGGATGTAGTTCAGTGCAAAGACCCTGATTCAATCCCTAATATCACGGGAGGGGGAAAAAAAAATCACTAGTTTAAGCCCCTATCTTCTTTTTTTAATCAATACGATCATCTTTGAAAATTCTTTCGCTCCCTGACCATTTCCCTATGATCTCTTGATTCTCCTCCCAACTCCTTTTTTTAGTTTAGTTTTGGTGGTTTTTTTTGTTGTTTTCTTTTTTGCAGGGGTGCTGGGGATCGAACTCGTGGCTTTGTGCTTGCTAGGCAAGTGCTCTACCACTTCAGCTAAAGGCCCAACCCCCCCCAGCTCTTTATTAAGGTGGGTTGTTTTTTTTTTTTTGGTCTTTTATCACCCTACATTATAGTCAAAAACAAAGAGTGAGAGGGGGAGAAAAAACAGACTTGGGCACAAAGAATTCTGAATTGGAAGAAGCTAATAATCCAAATAGAAACAGATTATTTTGCAGTATAATTTATCTATTTTTCAAATGGACATTATTGAACTTTAAACATCAAAGAACAGAATAAAGTAGACCTCTGGGTACACCACAGAATCCAGAGTAAAACCAGTGGCCCTGGGATTATAACTCTGTGGTAGAACATCTGCACAGCATGCAAGAGATCCTGGGTTTGCTCTACACCAGTAAAAAAATGTTTTGTTTTGTTTTGTTTTGTTTTTTTACTAAAAAACGCCAGGTTTTAATATTTGAGAGCATGCTAACTCAGTGTATGCAACATTGCTCTGCTGGCATTCCTGTCCTGGGGTTACCATTCCTTAATTGCTCGGTGTGTCCTTACAATGACACTGGCCAGTGTAACTAGTTACTCTGTTGCTGGTCCAGAGAAATCAATATCAGATACAAAGTATCACTAAATTGGTATTTACTGAATCACACTGGAAATTTCTACTTAAATTAACTCAGAGCTATATGCTATACTTAAGAAAATTAAAACTCAACAAATCAACATTTTCTGAACTTTTTTTCCCTCTTTGGTACTAGGGACTGAACCCAGGGTCTTTGCACTGCACCACGTTTCAAGTCCATTTTTATAAGACAGGTCTCACTAAATGGCTAAATTGCTGGGGCTGGACTAGAACATGGGATCCTCCTATCTCAGCATCCCAGAGTGCTGAGATTATAGGCACAGACCACCTTGCCTGGCTTATTTTTTGAACATTTGCTTAAGAGGCAAGATAATCTATCAAGCAAGGAAGGATTTTTTTTATGGGTTTTCTGGGTTTTTTTGTTTTGTTTTGTTTTGGGTTCTGGGGATTGAACTCAGGGCGCCTTGTGCTTGCTAGGCAAGCGCTCTACCACTTGAGTTAAATTCCCAACCCCTAGTTTTGTTTTTTTGAGACATGTAGTTCAGGCTGACCTTAAATTCACTATGTAGTCTAGGCTGGCCTCGAATTGGCGGCAATCTTCCTGCCTCAATCTCCCAGGTACTGGGATTACAGGCCTGCACCACCATGCCCTGCTGAGGTGCTGCACCACCTGCCCTTCTTGATTCTTACTGCCTCTGGCTACAAAAACACTCTAGTGCAAAGAAAATAGCCAATGCCCTAGAGAAATGATGAACTGGCCTAAATGAATTGGGCCAAAAAAGACGTGAGAAATACTTTAGTATCATTTTTCCTTCCGTTTTCAGTTACTTTTATTTAATCAGTAAAGTCACCTTTGAACCTAAAATTTCCCAAAGGTTTGGTGGATGTGGGCCCTATCTTGGGTCAAGTATAACCTGAAGAATAAGCAGAAGATGGCAGTCAACATAGCAAAGATAAAGAACAAACATGCCAGCCAGGCGAGGTGGTGCATGCCTGTAATCCCAACATGTGGGAGGCTGAGGCAGGAGAATCACAAGTTCAATGCCAGCCTGGATTGTAGGGTGAGTCCAAGGCCAGCCTGAACTACATAATGAGACTCTGTCTCAAAAAACAAAACAAAAAAACATGTTGAAAGAAGCAGACACAATATGGTGCCCCTGAAAAACATATATATCCCCAGTATTCAAGAGGCCTCTGTATGTTTCTTGCTCCGGGGTTCACAAAGACCCTGATTTTTTTCATTAAATGCCCTGAAATTCTGCTAACTAGAGTGGACCTCTCTATACCATGAGACTACATTAAAACTGCATTTCCTAAATAAAACATCTATTCCCTCAAAACAGTAGGCTTTTTCCATCTCCACACCTACTTTTGTTCTCCTGCAGCATTTTTCCAATATGCAAGCCTAGACCATGATGGCTCCATTTCACAATACAGAGCTCCAGACCAATACCTGCAGAAGAGCTGGTGCCAAAAATCATTACAGAAATAAGATAGCAGTGAGAAAAAGCCAGACAAAAACAGGAGGAATTGAGCAATGAATAAGAAGAGGAAACAGAATATGAGAATTAATCTAATTTGAATTCACTCATTAAAGTGAAAAAAATCTTTTATATTCTACAAGTGTCTTCTGTTCCATATATTTGTATTACTAACATTACAAGTGTCTTCTATTCCATATATTTGTATTACTAACATTACTGAAACACACGTGTTAGACCCTTGTCATATCCTTTCAAACATAGTACTATCATCCCCATTTTCTTTAAAAACAAAAACAAGTTCTTCCAGTCCTTTAAGAAAATATAAAGTGTAAAAAAAAAAATATATATATATATAAAGTGTAAATAAGGACAAAGAGGCGTAACAGATATTACATAAAAGGAAAATAATATTCAAAAGAGAGGAGAACTAGAAAAGGAGAAAGGGGAAAAGTAAGATGGGAGAAAGTAGGGGGAAAGTAGGAAGGGAAAGAAAGGGATGAGGGAAAAAATGGAAAAATATAAATAAACCTGCTGTAAATAGGGAAGGAGGGAACAGAAGGGAGGGGTGGGGAAGAGGAGGGAAAACTAAGATACATCATGTACAGGTGCAAAATAACCTTGATGAATGTGATCATTATGTATACAATGTACCAATACATGTTCTTGTTAAAAAAATAAATAAAAGAAAAAGAAGAAGAAAATACAGGAGCTGGGGCTCCAGCTCAGTGGTTAGAGTGCTTCCCTAGCAAGTGCAAGGCCCTGAGTTTGATCCCCAGCACAAAAAAAAGAAAGAAAAGAAAATACAGATAAATCAACATTCCTTCCTAATTACAGCGGGGGGGGGGGGGGTTAAAGCTGGGAATGTAGTTCAGTAGTCCAGTGTGTGTTTAGCCCCAGGTTCAATCCCAGAGTCCCTCCAGCCCCACCCACTCACTACCAAAAAACCCCTCTGGGTGTGCTGGCATATACCTGTAATCCCAAGACTCTGGGAGGCTGACACAGGAAGATTACAATTTCAAGCCTAAGAAGATCCTATCTCAAATTTTAAAAAATTTTAAAGAGCAAGAGATGTAGCTCAGTGTCAAAGTCCTGAGTTCAATGCCTATTAAAAAAAAAAAAAACTACTCTTTTGTCTGCAAAAACTCTTTTGTCTGCAAACCCTATTACATGATCATATCTGTGAATGTTTCCATCATTTCTCATCAACAACACTAAAAAACACACTGTAATGAAACACAGACATTCCATTTTACATGAGGAGACCAAGTTCAGAGACTTGCCTAAAGTCATGTGGTTAATAACTCCAATCTATGTTTTATTACTTCTCCCTTGTCTCCCCAAGGCAAGCGCAAAAAGCTCCAATACACCTGAGGTTAAACATTTCTTATTCCAGTCAACTATTTAGGATACCGTTTTTGTTTTCACTTCCATGATACGTAAGAAGGGGAAAAAATGTAGTCACTACCAAAACTAGAATTAGGTTAAACTTTCATTTTTGTATTATCATTAATCAAAAAACTGCCAGCACCTTTAGCCCTTACAACAAAAGTTGTACTATTAAAATTGCAGGCTGCTGGGCATGGTGGTGCACACCTGTATTTCCAGCACTTAGGAGGCTAAAGCAGGAGGACTGCCAAAAGTTTGAGGCCGGCCTGGGCTACATAATGAGTTCAAGGACCACCTGAACTACACAGTGAGACCCTGTCTCAAAAAAATTAATTAAATAAACAAATAAAAATAAAATTGCAGACTATCTAGCTGGGTGTGATGACACATGTCCATGATCCTAGTACTCTGGGGGGCTGAGGCAGGAGGATCACAGAGAGTTCAAGGTCAAACTGGGCTACACAGGTTGACTGTCTCAAAAAAGAAAAAAAAAAGTTCCAGCCCCACCTGGGCAACCTGGCAAGACTTTGTGTTAAAAAAAAATTTTTTTTAAAGGGCTGGGTAGAGGGCTGGGGGTTTAGCTCAGTGGTTAGAGCACTTGCCTCGCAAATAAGAGGTCCTGAGTTCAATCTCCAGCACCAAAAAGGGGGGGGGGGCCTGGGTAGGTAGTCAAGTGCAAGGGTTCCAGGTTCAATCCCCAAGGAAAGAGAGAGGAAGGAAAGAGTAAAGAAACGGATAACCAACAGGAACTGAGAAGAGTTACAGTATATACAGGGGCAGTTTCCACTGGTGAAGCACTGTTAAAAAGAACAGACAGGATGAAACTCTGGCACCACACATAGCCACTGTTACAACAGCTAGTTATTTACTACTTCCTTACTAGCACTTTGGCCTACTGAATTATCAAACACGAGGTAATTCTGAATTCTCATTCCATTCCCTTCTTTTTAACAGAGTAGAAAACACAGGCAGAAAAAGGTTAAATAATTTCTCTGAAGTTATACAGGCAGCCTAGCTCCAGATTCTGATTTGTACCCAATGTCCTATATTAGGGACCAAAATGTGTTTGGGGTATCTTAATTTTTTAAGCAATAAAAGCAAAAATAATAATAATCTAGATCTAACACAGCTGCACTAGATAAATGCCTCCAAAAACCCCAGAACTAAAGAACTGTGCCATATTACCCTGCCACCAGTTGCGTATCAGCAGATATAACAACAGCCCACACATCCCATCTGTGGGCAAACACTGGGATTCTTCTCTATTAATTCAAGGATGATCAAATGGAAATAAATCAACACGAGACTATGGGGGAAAAAACTGCTTAACTAAGAAAAGAAAATCTCCTTATGTAGGTCTAAAAGAAAGATTTCTAAAGTTGTTTTCTCAATGAATGAAGAAATAAAACATGTACATAGGTTTATCTAGAAAGCTATTTAAAATCCTCAATAGAATGCAAAAAGGCCAGGCATGGTGGCACACACCTGTGATCCCAGGAAGCTCAGGAGGCTGAGACAGGAGGATCACTGCAAGTTCAAGGCCAGCCTGAACTACACAGTGAGACCCTGTCTCAAAAACAACAACAAAAAAAAGATGTCAGGAATGTAGCTCTGGGGTAGAGTATCTGTCTCAAATACAAGAGGCACTGGGTTCAATCTTCAATCTCCAACACTGCAAAAAAAAAAAAATAGCCAAGCATGGTGGTGCACACCTGTAATTTCAGCACTCAGGAGGCTGAGGCAGGAGGATCACAAGTTCTAAGCCATCTTGGACTACACGGTGACATCCTCTCTCTCTCAAAAAAAAAAAGGTTCTAATAGAAAGTTGAACTACATTTGATGGTTGGTTGGATTCTTGGGTGATTTGGGTTTTGCTTTTGTTCTGGAGCAATTTCATAATTTTCTATACTTTCCAAGGTTTACAAGGAGCATTTACTGAGTCCAAAATTCAAAAACACATACAAGCCATTGTAATTTATTTTTCTTCCCAATAGCAGGGACTGAACCCAGAGCCTCTACCAAGCTAGGCAAGCACTCTCCCACTAAGCAACATCTCCAGCCCTGCAAACCTTTATTTTTTATTGGGAAGATAATAGACACTTGACTTTTCAAATACAGTTTGTGAAAATGCAAAACAGGAGCCCTTAGTTCACTTACAATACTGAAAAACCATATTCTGAATCAGTAAAAATTAAACTTGTTTTGTTTCAACCTATCTGCCAAACTGACTGATTTTAATTTTAGATGTAAAGGAATAAACGTGGTACAGTAGTAATAAAGCCAATCTACATTAACAATCTAACATTTCCCTGAGAAGTTTCTCAAGTAGCGCACTTCATTGTTACTGCTATAGTCCAGTATTGCTGTTCCGACGACGTAAGAGCTGCTTTTATCCAACATGTCTTCAGACTGGAAGCTGAGAAAAGGTCTTCCAATATTGAGCAGCCTGGTTACTAACGTCACTGCCCCTTTGTTTCAACATTCTACTGTTTTCACTAAGTAAGAGAAGAAGGAATTCTTAACCAGTGAAAGTCTATCCAGATGAATCAGCAATCTAAGTAACAAGGAAGCCACAGAGCACAACAAATTACTCATGCTAAACTTCATGATCCTAAAAGAGAACACAATACACAAATTTAACTCTGTATCTATGGGAAAAATTATCTTAATAGAAGATAAGAGATAATATTGACAGATAATAAAATTATCTTAATAAAATTATCTTAATTCTCTACCTCCTTTGAATTAAAAAAAGGATGATGTGCCAAAGAAGATACCAATGATTCTTGAAAAAAAAAAAAAAAAAAAGATACCAATGATTCTTAATCAACAGATAAAACATGAAGGGAGGCCAAGATACAAGGAGAGGCCGGGTGTGGTGGCACATGCCTCTAACCCCACACTTGGGATGCTGTGGCAAGAGGATGGCCACAAGTTCCAGGCCGGCCTGGGCTACTCAGTGAGTTCAAGGCCAGCTTGAACTACACAGTAAGACCCTCTCTCTCAAGAAAAAAAAAAAAATACAAAGAAGTAATGGCTTTTAGATATTTCTCAATTCTAAAAACAATAAATGCTCACTGCAAACATTTGCAAAGAACAAATGATAATACAAAAATGGTGATAAAGGTTACTGAGCAAATTAAAGTAGAGAAGGCAGAGTATGCGCTGGAAGGGTTCCCTCAGAAGTGGCAGCCAGCAAGGGGTCTAAAGATGGAGAGGAAGGAATACTGACAGAAACCCAAGAACAGCACTCAAGCAAAGGGAGTTAACTGCATGCAAAACTTCGGGAAATGGGGCGTACCTGTGACTGTAAATAGCAAGAATCCTCTTACAGGGCTGGGAATTTAATTCAGAGGTTAGAGTGCTTGACTTGCAAGCACAAGGCCCTGAGTTTGAGCCCCAGCATCCTAAAAAAATAAAATTAAAATTTTAAAAAATTTAGTATATATGCTGCCAAAGTGAGCACTAAAATTTTTAAAAATTTAAAAAGATTATTTTTCAGTCAGGCATGGTGGCAAATGCCTGTAATCTCAGCATTCAGGAGGCTGAAGTAGGAGGATTGCTGTGAATTCGAGGCTAGCCTAGGCTACAAAGGGAAGCCCTGTCTCAAAAAACAAACAAACAAAAAAGTTCAAGCCCAATCTGGGCAAGCTGGCGGTTTAGCAAGACCCTGTCTCAAAACGATAATCAGTAGAGATGTACCTCAATGTGAAGGTCCTGGGTTCCACCCCAACACCACAAAAGAAACCTAAAGTAAAGACAGCTACCCTGGTATCAACTATTCACTTTCGAGGAAAGAAGCTAACCTTGAAAGTGTTTTAGGTTGAAGAAGCCAGGCACTGTTTCCCAATATGTAATGTAACTGGTAAAACCAAGTTTCAGTATTTCACAAAATAAGGAAAGTAAAAACCTTGGCTCTGTAGTCCTTTCTGTTTACCTATCTGTTGATACTGCTTAAAGAAACGTGTGTGTGTGTGTGTGTGTGTGTGTACACAAACGCGCAGGTGTATGAATCCTGTGCCATAATTCCTCACACTGAAACTAAACATTTTAAGGAGAGGGAAAAAAAAAGATGGGGGGTGCCTACAAGAAGCACAAAACTGGAGCTGACAGAACTCCTTAAAGATTTTTTTAATACAGCCCTTCAGTGAATATTTACTGGCTCCTTATCTTCAAGCCCAAACCCTCTCAGTATTCAAGATCCTATTCTTGAATATACTGTTACACCTTACATCTTTATCAATTCAAAATGACATTTAATACTCCTCATACGATCTGAAGAGAAACCAGAGTACTCCTCATAATAAAACACTACGCTCATACATTTCTTCAATGTGCCCTGATGACATAATGCATTCATTTAGCATTTATGAGTGTTTGCCAGGTGATGGAAATAAAAAGCTGAAAGGATTTTTGTTTTGTTTTGATCTTGGGGTTTTTTTGTTTGTTGGTCTGGTTTGGTTACTGAGGAGCCATCATTGTGGTTCTTAACTAAAGTACACATGAAGATTACCAGGGAGTGCTTTAAAAAAAATTATACACTGCTGGGCAAGGTAACCTCAGCACATGGTAATCTCAGCACTCAGAGGCTGAGGCAGGAAGACTGCCACAAGTTTGAGGCCAGCCTGCATTACACAGTGAGTTCAAGGCCAGCCAACTACACAGCAAGGCCCTGTCTCAAAGAAAAAAAAAACTAAGAGCCAGGCATGATGGCCTGTGAGGCTGAGGCAGGAGAATCACAAGTTCAGGGAACTCGAAGAAAGCCTGTCTCAAATAAAAAGGGGCTGGAGACAGCACAAAGGATCTGGGTACTGGGTTCAACATCCAGTACTATGAATAATGGAAGGAAGGAAGGGAGGGAGGGAGGGAGGGAGGGAAAATAAATTCGTGAACCGTGACTCATCACTGGAGATTTTAATTCAGCAAGTCTGGAGATAAACCCAAGATTTGTACTGAAACAACTTACTGGGACTGGAGATTTAGCTCAGTGGCAGAGCACTTACCTAGCAAGCACAAGGCCCTGCATTCGATCCCCAGCACAGAGGGAAGAAAAGAAGGAGGGAAAGAAAGGAGAGAGGAAGGAAGGGAGGGAGGGAGACAGGAAGGAAGAAAGCAAACTGAAAAAGCAAGCTGGGCCAAAACATGAAAAGTGTAGTATGTTATGACGAGGAGCTTGAAGTTATCCTGAAAGCAATAGAAAAGGGGGGGAAGTTAGCCATGACTGAGACATAATAAGCAGACTGTGTCTTCGCAAAACTAACTGGCAGCATAAAAAATGGAAGGGAAGAAGAGAGAAGAGAGAAGAGAAGTGCAGACAAAGTAAGAAGACTACTCTAAATGGTCAGGCAAGAAGTATAAGCCTACCAAAGAGGGAAACATGGATAGGACATTACACTGAAACTGTTGCAGATGGATTCAGGAGACGGAATCTAGGATAGTGCCTAGCATTCCTCTAATTGGAGATGCCATCCACAAAAATAGAATATATGAAACAAAAGAAATGATTGAGCTTCATGCCATTCACTAAGCCTATTATACAACAATTATGGATTCCTACAATTAGACAAACCAACTACCTAACCACTTACTATTGTCCCTAGATGATAAAGGCATGAGCAGCAAGTAGGACTCTAAAACATGTGGTGTGTGTTTTACCGAACAGCTGCCCACTCCACAATGCAGCACAATATACTGGAAAGAGTATGAACTAGTAAGTCACCTTGAAAGTGACTCCCCTGTGAGATCTTATGACATGATACTTCACTTTCCCTACCCTATGTTTCTTCACGCATCAATTAAATGCAAATGACTAAAAACCTACATGGTGGACTGGAGTGTAGGTTAGTTAACAGAGCACATGCCTCGCTTCCATAAGGCCCTAGCTTCAATTCCTAATACTGCAATGAAAACAGAAAAGCAAAAAAAAAGAGCCTACATGGACTTCTTGGTGGTGTGAATCATTTAAAAGACTCTATTAAATTAGGTGTGGTGGCGCATGGGAGTCAACACTTGGGAGGCTAAAGCAAGACTGTCTCAAAAAATAAAAAAACTATATTAGATCCAATACAGCTTATGAATATGTATAGTTATTAATTCCAGATACAGAAAGAAAATAGATAATACTATAATAAAATTCCTATAGATCTCACCGGGTATCTATCTATGTCACTGGATAGATCTCAATCTATTCCAATAAATGATGCTCAGCATATTACTAATACTCTGTAAATTAAAACAGAAATAACTAAGCCAAGAATGGCAGCATACTCCTGTAACAAAGCTGAGGAGGCTGAAGCAGGAAGACCAGGAGTCTGAGACCTCAGAAGCTTTGCAAGACCCTGTCTCATAATCTAAAATAAAGAAGTTGGTGATTTAGCACAAGGGTAGAGTTCTTTCCTTGAAAGTGCAAGGCCCTCAGTTCAATCCCTAGCACCTCCCCCATCAAAAAAAAGTGTAAAAAAGGGGCTGAGAAGGTAGCTCAATGAATGTGAAGGCTCTCTAGTCAATCATAAAAGAAAAGAGCAGAGCATCGAGATTTAGTTCAGTGGTAGAACAGTTGCCTAGCAAGCACGAGGCCCTGGCACGATCCCTCAAAAAAGAAAAAAAAAAAAAAAAAAAAAAAAAAAAAAAAAAAAAAAAAAAGAAGAGAGGGGGGATTAATGTAGGGGATCACTGCACTTAAAGAAAAAAAAAAGCTAAATGATTCCCAAAGACTTTTCCAACACCAAAATTTCACAAGAAATGTATCAGGGTTAGGGATTTAGCTCAAGTGGTACAGTGCTTGCCTAGCACACTCAAGGCCCTGAGTTCAATCCCCAGAACCCCCCAAGAGAAAATGTGTCAAGCATATACTTTCATTCAACACGGAAACCAATCTTTTAAGACAGTATACCACTTGTCCTTTTTTTAAGCCATTTAAAATTTGGAGAATACAAAATGAATGAGAAACAAAATTACATGTAATGAAGCTCCCCAACTTAACAAATATAACAATGTTTTGCAGGTTTTCCTCCTAGTCTTTAATCCATATAAATCACATAGAGCATAAAGCCTATTTTCCAGAAAACAGATGAACAAATGAAAGAAAATGTATCTGATACAGAATTGCTTTTCACCTGATTTTCTGCATCACACACTATGACCTCACCCTGGCATCCATTTCATCAGAGAAATTCAATGAAATTCTCATTCTGAAATATTTTTCCTCATAATTACCTCCTTTCCACATGAAACTAAGTTTCTTCAGAGAAAATAACAAGCTACTTTTGTCGTTTTGCTATTAGAAGGCTTCTGACCCATAAGAGTATCTCCCTAACATTTGGGATAAGGGAAGAGAGGAGACAATTTGAATCAAACTCTTAAGCTACTGAATTTCTTTAAATTAGCAGTATTTTTGGTGCTTTTAAATATATACAGTAACTAGAATTATGTTAACAAACTGTTTCCTTGTTAAAATCTTCAGGGACCAGGGCTGGGGATTTAGCTCAGTGGTAGAGCGCTTGCCTAGCAAGCACAAGGCCCTGAGTTCGATCCCCAGCAGCCAAAAAAAAAAAAAAAAAAAAAAAAATCCTCAGGGATCTTTCTTTAATAGAGAAAAACTATTTTCCTCAGCAGATCAATTGACTATACAGTATATTAACAGCATGTAAAGAGTTGCCAGCTCACCTGAAAAACACCTGTTCTCCAGATTTTAAGTATTCCTCTTCCTAGAGCGTAAGCAAGGTTATTTATACATCTGCCTGCATATATACTTCAAAGCTCCAAAAAAAAGAAAGAAAACAAAGGCTCCAGTAAAACTTGACACTGGTTTAGAAAATTTTCAAATCCAGAGTATAAAGCCACACATTTTTTGAGACAGGGTCTTGCTGTGTAGTCCACGCTAACCTCGAACTTGGAAGTGACCCTCCTGCCTCAGCATCCAGAGTGATGAGATTACAGGCCTTCACCACCATGCTCAGTTCTTGACCCCTACTTCTTTATTCTTTTTTGGGGGAGGGAGTTGTGAGACAGGGTCTCACTATGTAGTTCAGATTGGCCCCTGAATTCACAGCTGTCCTCCTGCCTCAGCCTCCCAAATGCTAGGATTACAGGCGTGTACCACCACGCCTACTCAACCCCTACTTCTATCAACCACTGGTACCAGTGAAATTTCTGTTGTTTCTGTATCTGTACATTAGACATTTATGCACTCTAGAATCAGGCTGGGAGTGTAACTTGGTGGAAGAGCACTTGCTTACCATGCTCAAGGTACTAAATTCAATCCCCAGCATCATCATAAAATTAATTCTTTAGGTAACCAAAAGAGATGAATGTATATGCCTACATAAATGTTCTTAGAAGTGGTATCCATAATAGTCAAAAAGCAGAATAATCCAAAGATCTACCAACTGATAAATAAAATATGGCAGATCTAACAGCAAAAGAAATCACCAAAAGAGTAGGGCGAAAACCCACAGACTGGGAAAAAATTTTTGCTAGCTATCCATCAGACAAAGGTCTAACATCTAGAATATACAAAGAACTCAAAAAAATTAAACCTCCTAAATTTAAAGACCCAATCCAAAAATGGGCAACTGAAATGAATAAACATTTCTCAGAAGAAGAAATAAA
>PVJO010027164.1:0-20057 GCA_004026905.1 Hystrix cristata | reverse complement strand
GGTTACTTTTGGGGAAACTGAAGAGCCTTTTGGTCCCTTCAGTTCTCTTCTTCTACTCATTGTGTCATCTGCCAGGACCACCATGGTCTTGCTTGTCCACATGGCTTCCCTTGGCAGCATGAATATAATGCTCCTCCACACGGACACTCCTTTTGCAGAATGCACATTGTCTGGCTCTCGTCCTCTGAGGTCTAACAATGCCCCATTGGAAGGTTGGGTGACTTGGTGGAGTTGCAGGCCCCTTTCAGAGGGATCCTGTTATTATTCCCTGAGTCCTGGCTGACCTCAGAGGACAAGAGCCAAAATACTGGCTGTCTTCTCAGCCCTTTCATCTTCCTCAGCTTTGGTCTCCAGTCCTCAGCTGTTGAACACCCAGAAGTTCAGTTATACCAGTCTTGAAGTGGGAGTACAGGGTCCTAATACTAACTATGGTAATTTCCTCAGGATACTGGGAGTCAGTGTCATATCCCATCTGTCTTGGAGGGGAGGGCCTATCATTTCAAAATACTCTTCAGGTTGTCTGTCAGAAGTCATACTCCTGAAGAATGTTAACAGACAAGTTTTGCAAAGCAAACATAAAGATAATAAAAGCATAATAAATCAGATGCACAAACTTAAATATCACACAGTTTCCCTTATATGAGAAACCAAAAATAAATAAAGAGCAAAATAAGAGATAGGCAATAGGAAATATGGAGATAGATTTTTTTGTAAATACAAAGGGGGCCAAGAGATGGAGGGAGCAGACAAGAAAGAGAGGGCAGGAGATGAAAAAAGCATTGAGATATGTTATGTCCATGTACCAACTCCGCACAAAGAATGTGATCATTATGTACTGCAAACATGTACCAATAAAAAATAAAAATTGAAAAAAGAGCATATAAACCCAGTTAACACAACACTCTGAGAAACACAATAAATAAATACAGTTTTGTCAGTATTAGAGTCCTTTTAAGCAGAGTGTATTTGGTTACAGATGTGCTTTATAGGTGACTAATGTCATCTTTTGGTTATTGGAGTGATACTTTTCTTAGAATGCACATTGTTTGGGCGTATCTAATTATAATACAATTAGGAGCACATAACCATAAGCCTAAAAGAGTCTATCATTACAATTTTCAGTTTGGGGAGGCAGTAGGGCAAGGTGTTTTTTTTTTTTTAATTCTGTATTTTAGAAAGCTTATACATTTAGGGAACATAAATGCATGTAACATACAAATAAGTCAGCAATAATTAGCATTACAACTACACAGAAGTCCTTTACATATCAGTATAGTTGGTGTACAAATATCTCTAGTTCCAGATATAGAGTGTCGAATATACTCTGCTAACCTAAAGTAATAGTTGTTTAACAGTTATAAACTGACTTTTAAAAAAAAAAAAACCTGACTTTTTAAATTTTTTTTAAAAAAACAGATGTTTAAATGAATCTCTTGTTTTATTTTTGTTTCTTTTTTCTCAAGTAATTGCTGCTTGTATCAGTCACATCCAGTTTGTCTATGCATTCCACCTTTTTATCTTCAAAGACTATAGTGGCTTGCTCTCTTAATCATTTGGTTCCTCCTTCCTCTCTTACTGTTGAAGGTCTGTTTGTTCTCTCTCAGGCTGCTACTACAAAGCCTGCCATCTCCCCCTCCTGCCTCAGATGGAAGAGCCACACGAGAAGCAATGTGGATGGACTCAAAGAGCTGAGTGAGAACCGACGTTGACAGCCAACAAGAACATAGACTTGGTTTTACAGCTGCAAAGACATAAATTCTGCCAACAACCTGAATGAGTGGTAGTGTTTTTTCAGAGAAGAGCCCATCACTGATAACATCTTGATTTTGGCCTTATGAGTCACTAAGTGGAAAATCTAGTTGAGCCCTAGATACAGAACTGTGAAATATGTGTGCGTTGTTTTAAGCTGCTAAATCTGTGGTAAATTGTTTCACAGCAATAGAAAGCCACACACCCCACCATTTTGACTCCTGTGTGATGACTGAGGTTGGGCTGCCACCTGGTGACTATGAGCAAATACAACAAAAGAAAGGGCAAAAGAATTTCATAAAACCTGGCTTTGACATTCAAACCTCTGAATGTCAGTATTAGTAACAACTACCTACCTTCAGACTTTTTATGTGTGAAAATGAATCCCTACTCTTTAAACCACAGCAGGCTGGTATCTTACTATTTGTTGAAGAGATCGCTTCTGATACAGGAAGTCACTTATTTTTGAGACTTTGGGTTTCTGAAAAGATCTCTATTCTCAAATTAAACTGAGTAAAGAAATTTGGGTTTAAAATATTCATTCACAAAAAAAATAAAATAAAATATTCATTCACTTTTAAAAACTCATTATTTTTTCTACTTACCTATGTTGCTTTTGAGAAGTATAATGCTATTACTTTTTTCCTCATTCTTTCTGTAGATACCGTTATTCTTTCTGTAAACTTTTTTTTTCCAGTACTGAGGATTGAACCCAAAGGTGACTTCTTTCTGTAAACTTTTAGGAGCTTCTCTTGATTGTCTGTAATTGGAAATTACATCACTAATAAAATAATATACAAAGATTTTTATCTGCTCCTGGTACTGTTTCTAGGACCATCATGATACTTCCATATATTTTGGCTTCTTTATTGTTGCAGGTTTTTCTAAAATGTCTGATGATCTTTGGCTATGTGTTCACATTGGATAGTAACTAAAATAGCTACAAGACCCCTTATGTATCAGCAAATGGAACTTCACTTTGGAGCAATAGGGGCAGAATAGGAAAATGACTTTCTTTGGTTTACTCAAATATCAACATCTGTAAGATCTTTCCTCTGAAATCATCCAATTTCTCCAGAGAAGGATGTGCTGATCTTTTGCCTAGGTAGGGAGAGGTATTCAGGAAGTACTCAGAAACTTGGGAGGAAAAGGGAACTGGAGAGCTCCCCATTCAGTATTCAGACTTGTATTTTATCCTCCAGGTTTTAGTGTTACACCACATTTCCAATCCCTAACCTTGTACCTGGGCTCCCTGCCCTAAACCCTCCACCAAAGCACATACCTCCCTTCTTCTAAGAGAGTGGGACTGAGGTAGTTACTTGGACGTATGACATAGGGACAGCTGGTAATTGGATTTCTGGTCTGAACTCAGGAGGAAGTGGGGTACAGAGGGACAAGGGAAGCGGCTAAGTCTTACTTTCCCTTACATAGACTTTTAAGCAATCTTTTTGTTTGTAGCATCTGTCACCTTCTGGTTGGTCATGGGCTATATCCACTTAACTTAGCACCAGCCCACTCTATGGGCACAAAGATTTTACCTTCTGCTCTGCTAATCCGTTACTCTCTTCTATCCCTTCATATATCACATAATGTAGTTTGAGACTTACACATATGTTCTAGTTTCATTAAAAAATAAAGGTGTAGCTCAGTGTTGGAGGTGTAGTTCAATGGTAGAGAACTTGCCTAGCATGGTAGAGGTCCTGGGTTTGATCCCAACCACACCAAATAAGTAACATAATAAATGTAGCTTCACATCACTAATACAATATTATTTACTCTTTGTGAGATTATATTCATATATCTCTAGAAATACATCTTTCCAATTCAAGACATTTGGGAGATTTCATCTTATTTAATACAAAGCAGATCAACTGGCAGGAGGAAGAAGCCTCAAATTATTAAAGAGTCCAATATCCTCTGAGTGCCAAAAACTCTGCAGCATATATAACCCCTAACTTTAGTTTTAGACATTAGTCTAGGTAATAGAAAAAAGGAGGGGTTAGGATTTAGCTCAGTGGTAGAGCACTTGTCTATCAAGCACAAGGCCCTGAGTTCGATCTCCAGCACCGCCCTCCACCAAAAAAAAGAAAAAGGAAAAAAGGAAAGATCTCATTAAGGGAAGAGACTAGAAAGGAAGCATCTTCTTTCAATGGTTCAGGAGAAAGAAGATGAGAGCCTAAACATGGTTATGCTAGTAATGATAGGAACTGGTAAACTGAAGAGCTAGAAGTAAAACGGATACAAGGTGTAAATCGAGGCCAAGGGAGAAAAGCAGGATGGCACTCAGGATTCTGGCTTGAGTATATGAGTTTGTGAAAGTATCAATTACCAAGCTAAATGTCCCAGGAACAGAGTTGGAGTACAATGGATGAATACAGCAGTACAGATACTGAGTTTCAGTTGTCAGATGTCCAAAGAGGGATGTTCAGTGAGTAGTTGTATACATGGGTCTAAAATGAAGAAGAAAGGGCTGGGAAAGTAGCTCAGCAATAAAGTGCCTGCCTAACAAGCTCAAGACCCTGAGTTTGATTCCTGCTACCAAAAGAGAAAAAAGATTTAAAAAAAAAAAAAAAAAGCGAGGTTTGTGGGACAGACCAGTAGATTTGGGAACTCTTCAGTTTGTAGGTGGTGAGCGACATGCACAAGAGACAACAGGGCCTGTGAGAAAATAATTCTCATCAGGGAGATGAGATAGAAAAATACTTCTCAAGGCAAAGGTAGGAAATTCAAATATAGACAACAATCTATATTCTGAGAATAACTATAAATTGTGTGTGGATGTGGCTTGGGGTGGAGCCCGGGATGAAAAATGGAAAAAAGAAAAGAGAGGAGCAGAAAGATAAGACTGAGGAAGGAAGTGAGGAGGACAGAGTGTGAAAATCTTGATGCCTTCCCCTGGTCAAAGCACTGTACAGATGAAATGACATGTTTTCCAGTTCTGTTGCTCACTCCTCACAACTTGTGGAAAGCCTTAGAATGACTGCATACCTGTGGCCCTCTTCACTAGGTTTCTCAGACAATCACACTAGTTATTACCCAGCCCTACCACTAATCTCATAAAAGGCATGCTGTAGCTTGGTACTACGGGTCTGTGCAAAAGGGACAACAGTAAGAGCTTAAACAGTTCAGACCCTCTCTCTTGAAAATTCTGAATACTACATTTTAGGGCTAGAAGCCAACAGAAAGAAAAAAACGGCATGTGCCAGAAAGTCATGAGAAAACATAATCCAAAATCAAGATGTATCATGTACAGGTACAAAATAACCATGTTGATTATGATCATTATGTATACAATGTACCATTACATGTTCTTGGTAAAAATAAAAAATTAAAAAAAAAAGAGAAAACATAATCCATGAGTGAACAGAAGTTATGAAAAAGCAGAAGTAATGAAATCTCAGAAACCATTAGGAAGCAAAAGTTATGAATACACAGAAGTCACAAGTAGGAAGTCATACCATAAAGAGAACAGACGAAAGTGAGTTGAGAACAAGAACAGTATGAAAACAGGCAGGGAGGAAAACTAAGAGAAACTGAGGCCCACAAGATACTAGAACTGCCGGGTATCCAAAAGTACTTTCAGGTCAGACTGTGTTCAGGTCTCCATGAGGTCCAGCCTACATGGGATGTATTCATACATATTTATACCTGTATTGTTTCCCATTAATTAAAGTAGGATGAATGAGACATGATGTGTCTTCTGCTCTCTGCGTTCTTCAGTTACTCTCTCCTAGACCTCTTGGCTCCCTTTGGCTCAAACAGCAGTCTCAGTCCATGTGCCTAGATGACCTTTAAACTCAGTTCTCCATAGATAAGCTATAAATTAATGTGAGAAGACTCCAGTGCAGCTCATTTATCTGAACCAGGCCACAAATATCACGATGGCTGGGCTGGGCCAGCTAGTTCTTTGATTTATTTAGGGCTTTTAGAAACTGGAACATCAGTTCATAGTGGAGGGAAGAGACTGACAGTGGAAGGAGACAGAACTGGAATGCCTCTGGGTATCTTAGCTCGGAACTGTTCAAGTTCCTGAGAGAATTCTCCACCACCTTGTGTCTTCCTCTATGAATGGTACCCTCAGATGCTCACAGGTTTGGTTTTGAAATGTCAGGCTGCTGGGCACAGGGAGAAAGTTTCCAAGGTGGAGGCCAGGAAAAGCCAGCCTTGGTGGTGTGTCTCCTAAAGTCAACCTCAAGAACGGAGAGGTAAGAGAGGGGTGAGGAAAGGATGTTCCAGAAGGTTCTGTTAATTGCAAAGAGTGATGCTGCCGAGTTTTAAATAACTGGTGGGTGACACCAATAGCACCTCTCTCTACTAACTTCCACAGCTTCTATTAACGAAAGTAGCTGTTTCTCCAAACTCACTCCCCATGGAGGGAAGGAGCTACTGCTATGTTCTTTCATACCTTTCTCTACTCCAAAGCAGCCCAGTGTATGGCTCAGAAATCCTACTTTTGTCCTCCAACTCAAGCAAAGTGGGGTCAGTTGAGTCTAAATGACCTTTCAGCTCCGATTTCCATAGCTCATTCTCTCTCTTTATGTCTCCTACACAGAAAAAAAAAAAAAAAAGATGAGACATACCATGCCTCATTCAATTTACCTTAAAAATGGGTTGGCCCCAGGTTGATCCTGCTTTCTTCAGTTGACCCAGGCCCTTAAACCAGCCTACTCTAAAAACTCTCTATAGATTCTCCTCTATGAAGCAGAGAGAGGCCTATAAAAGGCAATTCACTCATTCCTTCATTCAGAAAAATGTATTAAGTACCTGTGAAGTGGAAAGCATACTGCCAAGTCCTGGGGCTACGACTGTGATTGAGATAGACAGGGTTCCTATCTATCTCAAGGGACTTAGAGTCCCATGAGGAAGAGAAACATTGAGCAAATAATTACAACTGTGGAAAATACATCTATTCTAGATCTAGTATTCATTGCTTCTCAGCCTTTTGGCTAAGATCAAGTGTAGATCTAGTATTCAATGGTACACATAGCAAACGGGTCCAAGAAACCTGGAAGAAGTAGGAGATGGGGCCTAGAGGATCTCTGCCACCCAATCCCCTAAGTTCCAGCTTTATACCACATGGGGGCCACACTTCCTAGATAGATATTACAGATAAAGATCCTCCGACTGATCACTTTACTCTGCCCCTTCCTGTATAAACTCTCCTCAGTTACCCACTGAGTTTCTCCTCTGTTTCCTGCCAAAACCATGACTGATATAGGACTATATGAAGAGACTGTTTACAAAAGTGGGTGAGGCAAAGGAAATAAAAAAAGGAAAGTTGGGGCATCCAGGTTTTAGCAACAATGGAAACCACTATAATCCCTGGGTCAAAGAGGGGAAGAGGAGGAAAATATGTTACCATAGCCTGATTGAAAGCTGGAGCAACAGGAGAGAAGAAATACTACAGAACCCCTGTAGTATAAAAAAGCCTCATCCAGTGGCAACTGTGGTACAAAAAAAGGAAGAATAAACACTCTTCTTGGGGTCAGGGATTTAGCTCAGTGATACAGTGCTTACCTAGCAAGTGCAAGACCCTGAGTTTGATCCCTAGTACCAAAAAAAAAAAAAAAAAAACCACTCCTCTCTGCCCCTCTCCCCTCCAGTCTTCTACTGACAAAGGTCAATCCGAAGCCAAACCCAGATTTAGTACTCAGGTGATTAAGTCAACAGAGATCAGCCTTCCAGGGATTAAATACAAAACACACACACACACACACACACACACACACACACACACACACACACAGCTGAGGGGGGGATACTCTTAAAAATTTTTTTACAAAGAATGGATGCATTTTGGTAATACCTTTTTTTAAAAGTAGCGCAGACAGTCCCAAAACACCATCCTACACATAGAAAATACTCATAGCCTTCATCAGGGGAATTTGCCATAGGCTTTTAAGGGCCAGCCTGCCTGACACATGAGGACCTCAGAACACAACCCATTGTGAGGAAACACGGCTTGTTTCTGAGATTCTGGAATTCCCAGAAGCTCTGTCTGATGCAGAATCGGACAGTGTCTTCACAGCTCTTAGTGTCCCACACTAGAGATCTCTCTTTCCCTAAATCCCAATGAACAAGTTAATCTTGCTAATGAGTCTTTACCTGCTTCGATCTGTCCGAGGTGAGTCTTCTGTCTAGGCTCCAGATAGATATGTAAGGGGCTTCCTTTAAGATGCTTCTGCCCTTGAAGAAGGAAGATCAGTCACTTAGTTACCCAAACTGACCTGACTCATAATCAAGAGTAACTAAATAAGACCAACAACAATCAGTTCCTGAACCAATTGATTTCTTCTAGTTATAGTCAGAGTGGCCTGGCACTTTCCTATTCTTAGTTCTTGCAGCTACTCAATATTTGCACCTGATGCTCTGTGAGAAGGGAGGACAGACCTAGAGGTTCCATATTAGTTCAGTAAGGATTTGTTACTAACGCTTGAGTAGTTAATGTGTCAAGATAAGATATAAGGACATGGGAGAGGAATAGGCTAAGAAAAATATCTCAACACAACAGGGGTATGGGCCAGAGACCTTATAAGTATCTTCTTTATGGCTGTGTTTATCCATCCAGTTTTCTGTATCGCTCATTTGGGAATCATGAAGGACTCTGTTTCCTCCTGCCTACTACAAGACGACAAGCCATGAGCTCTGAGCTGTTGGTGAAATGACAAGTTTTCTGCAGTGCTTGGATTTCAGAGATTTTTCTTCTTATTGTGTTACTTTAAAAAAAACGTGACTCAGAAATGTAGGTACACAACCACTAGATGGTAATATGTGCCAGTCACAGAGCAGTGAAGTAAGACAAAATCTGAGTGACTAAGGAATTAGCATGCTTATTCTAATGTTTTCTAGTCTATATTAGAAATATTTATTTATTAAAAATTGTTTTAACTATCGAAGAGTCAAGTAAATATTTGTTTTAAAAATAAAAACCCATTCGAAACTTTGTTTTATCAACATATTATAACCACAGTCTTTTATTTGCTTATTTATCTTTTATTTTTGGTTTTTTGAGACAGGGTCTCACTAAGTTACCCAGGCTGGCCTCAAACTTTCAGTCCTCCTGCCTTCAGCCTCTTAAGTGCTGGGATTATAGGAATGTACCACCATGCCCAGCAACCCTAGATTTTTAGAAAGTAACTGATTATAAATATATAGGGGTCTTAAAATTATCTCTTATCCTGTGATGTCTCTCAGCTTTTAGCTAGAGTTTGTAACCCAGTTCTTATAGTCTTCTTGCCTTCCTCTTAGGCTGCTCAGTATAATCAAACCGTAATTACCAAATGGTCTGTTTGGTGCTTCTATTCAATTAAAATGAAAGTTACACTCAAGGAATATTTGTCTGGCAGTCACTAATGAGATGGACTTAAAGGTAGAAGAGATTATCCACAAGAGGATGCCCCTCTTGGAGGTTTGCAAATTCCAATGTAAGATGGGGAGAAGAGAAATCTAAAATTAATTGAGCATTTAGGCAATGGACAAGACACTTTACAATTTATCTTACAGAACACCCAACAACTCCGTGAAGTAGGTGTAAATTGTATGTCACAGGGAATCTCCACTCAGACATATATAAAGATAACCCAAGACTTTTCTTTTTCTAACAGGAAAAATAATTAGAAAGTAAGAGAAAATGGTAAGAGACTTTAGTTTGAGGAGTCAACAAAGATCAGGCCAGCTCTTAACAAAGAAAAGTAAGAAAAATAGAAAAGGACACCAGCCTGAGCAACTTGAGGGGGTTCACTCTGAAGAAAGAGATCAGATTGGCCCCAGAATTTTTCAACTTAATAATTTAGAGCAAATTTACCTTCTGAATACTCAACCCATGTAGATTAAGAAGTGTGATAAAGAACTTGGCCTCACCAAATAAGGATGACTTAATCCTTTCTGATCATTTTTGTGGGCTCAAGGTCATCTTGTGTGTCATCTTCTAGTTTAAAATTTATTCTGTCCAAACGTTAAAATTTTCCATCCTCAGCTGGATGCATGCCTGCAATCCCAGCACTCTGGGAGGCTGAAGCAGAAGGACTGTGAGTTTGAGCTCAGTCTAGGCAACTTAGCAAGGCCCTCCCTGTCTCAAAAAAAACAGTAAAGGGCTGGGGATGTAGCTTAGTGTGAAGGCCCTGGGTTCAATCCCCAGTACTGCTAAATAAATAAATTTTTAAACAGAAAAATAAGAAAATTGTCCACCCTCAATTTAGGCTGGAATTATTCATCTGCTGGAAACTAATTGCTTTCTCTCTCTCTTCTGTCTCCTTTCTTCTCAACTTCACCAAAGAGGAACTAGTGGGAGGGCTGGTGGTAGGCTTCTGAAGACATGAGTGACTTGATTTTCTCATGCTGGCCTTGTCAGAAAGGTACATTCATTTCCCTTCAGGTTCTTTTGGTGTACAAGTGAGTGTATCTCCCTGTGTAGTTTTTAGGAGTGTGTATCTTAAAATTCTTTCCTTCAATCCCAGAGGTGGTCTCTGTATTTCTCTCTAAACAGCTCTATCCTCCATGCTCTCTTGGAGTAATTAGTTGACTTTCCCCAATATCTGCACTCTCTATTGTCAAATGTCTGTTCTGGACCCGCAAGAAACCTAGGGGGTCCCAATTTGTATCCCTTCATAGGAAAGTAGTCTTTACCCCATTTTCTCTTTTGCCTTCACTATTTGTTTTTCTTTTTTGTCAGGAGCATCAGGTCAGACTGATGAATTCCTTGCCTCTATGGATCACCAAAGTTCAGTTCAGCAACTTTCAGATGAGTACCTTTCACCTATA
Source organism: Hystrix cristata (assembly GCA_004026905.1). Classification (NCBI taxonomy): domain Eukaryota; kingdom Metazoa; phylum Chordata; class Mammalia; order Rodentia; family Hystricidae; genus Hystrix; species Hystrix cristata. Next base: position 9,548 of record PVJO010027164.1, on the reverse strand, counting down.
AATCCTTCAGCTAGTGAAGCTTTGTATGAAATTTCTTCAGGTAAGAATATCTTGACTGACCAAGGTTCCAGTGAGCACAGTTCAAGCGAGCATGCTCCTGGTGAATACACTGTGGGTGAACATGCTGCTGCAAGTGAACATGCTTCAGGCGAAGAGACATCAGGCAAACATGCCTCAGGTGAAGCAACTTCAGGTGAACAAGCTTCAGGTGAAGAGACTTCAGGTGAACAAGCTTCAGGTGAAGTGACATCAGGTGAACAAACATCAGGTGAAGAGACTTCAGGCGAGCATGCCTCAGGTGAGGAGACGTCAGGCAAACAAGCGTCAGGTGAAGCGACATCAGGTGAACAAGCGTCAGGTGAAGCGACATCAGGTGAACAAGCGTCAGGTGAAGCGACATCAGGTGAACAAGCGTCAGGAGAAGAGACTTCAGGTGAACAAGCATCAGGTGAACATGCATCAGGTGAAGAGACTGCAGGTGAACAAGCGTCAGGTGAAACGCCATCAGGTGAACAAGCGTCAGGTGAAACGACATCAGGTGAACAAGCGTCAGGTGAAACGACATCAGGTGAACAAGCGTCAGGTGAAATGACATCAGGTGAACAAGCTTCAGGTGAAGAGAATTCAGGTGAACAAACTTCAGGTGAAGACACTTCAGGTGAAAAGCCTGCAGGTGAACAAGCTTCAGGTGAAGAGACTTCAGGTGAACAGCCTTCAAGCACGCCACTTCCAAATACATCTTCAGGTAAGCCACACTGGCTTCAAGTGAGAAATGGGAAATACATCAGGAAAACCCAATTTTAGGGAAAGAGTGGGAAGAATCATTAGTACTTTACAAACAACTCTCCCAAAGACATGCTAGGTCTCTTCACAATAATACCAAGAGGGATGTTTTACATTTTATGGGGCTCTGCAGGCTACACAGTTTGGAGAATGCGTGTTTAAGAAAATAACAAAATGGCAAACACAAAATGCCAGTAGCCCCTCCAATTCTACACACTATAAGAAATTACAAATAAGAAATTACAAATACGAAAGCCAAATTTCCCTGGCAGATCTCACAGAAGTGCAGAATTCTGAAAACTAACATGGAATGTAACTCATGCAATGCTTTCGTCTGTTAGGTCCAGGAACAAGTTCCCTGCTATTCTGTGTTTCTTGCTTAAAAGAGGTGGTCAAGCAAGAAAATTAATATCTGAAGTTTAAGGTCTCAAGTTACTATCAACAATATTAATACTTCATATTTCATCGCATTGCATAAGAATTATTCTAAACTTTCAGATGAGATAAAAAGTAATTGGGCAAAAGTAATATATCCAACGTCAGTCACATGGCTAGAAATTCGCAAACCTTGGATGCAAATTTAGGTCAGTCTAAAGCCCATATTCTCCCCTGACCCACTTCTTTATCTTCCTGAAGTAGGGGATTAACAGAAATAGTATAAGAGGTAATATGGATATACTTCAAAGAAAATGCCATCAGTGCCCGTCAAGAAGGTCAATTTGAAAATGGAGAATAATGCAGACTTTCACGGGGTTTGCAACTGTAGAGCATCCTCACAAAGCTTAGAAATCAAATTTGACTCCAAGTGTTTGTGCTTTGTGGGTATGAGTATGGCAGAGTAGTAATGGCAGCCAGTCACATGACATTTTGTTCCTATTGAGTAAGATATGGCAGAAGAGCAACTAATTACAAATGTCCAGGAAGCCAATGAAGAGATGCACTAAAGTCAAGACTAGGGAGTAAATTTGGGATTCATCAGCAATGAAGGTCATAGATGAAGCAGTAAGAATGAAGGAATTTCTCCTTCATTCAGAACAGAAAAGAGAACACGCTGTATCAGACACAGGACCCTCAGATTCCCAGCAAGAACTCAAAGATAAGTATGTTGTCTTCAGGGTACTTATTGCCTGTCATTCCACTCCAGATGTCTGACTCACATAGCCACACCTGGTCCATAGGGAATTTCATCAGTTTTATCTTAAAATTCCAGGTGCAATGTTAAATTGCCACAAATGTGCTTATATGAACGATCAAGGAAAATGTCTTCGTGGAGAGGGAATGTGCACCACTGAGAATTCCCAGCAGTGCATGGTAAAGAAGATCTTTGAAGGTATGAGAACACATCAGGCAACTTAAGTACTAATAGGAGGCAGTTGAGGGGGCAGAGGCCAAGAAAATTGGATATTTGAAAAGAACCTCCTTTCAAGGATGTAGAGTAGACTCCCAGGTACTGATCGGAGAGGTACAGGCCCTTCCCAGCAGGACTAAGACTTCGTAGAAAAGGAGGCAGGGATACTGGCTGTCTCTTCCTATTAAAGAAATTTTGAGTTGTCTCTTAAGCCACTGAGACGCAGACCTTAAGCTCAGCACTCTATTTTGTTCATGGCTACATATACTTAGAATCTAGTACAATGTTCACCATACACATCTACGATCAGAGGTTGCCAAACCAGTCTATGTTCCTATATCTTTCCTGTCGTCATTCTCACTCTTCTCCCCAAAATAAGAAACTTGTTTACTTGCATCCCACAAACTCTGTGGTTTGTCTGGTCCCTCACTAGAAATATCATTATCCCACTATCTACGTGTGTGCATTCACCCACTATCACTCAACAAACTTCTTTTTTTTTTTTTTTTGGTGCTGGGGATCAAACTCAGGGCCTTTGCCTGCAAGGCAAGCGCTCTAACTAATGAGCTAAATCTCCAGCCCAATTCAACAAACATTAAAGACACATACTATCAAATATAGACTGTGCATGCTAGATGTGGTGGCCCACGCCTGTAATACCAGAACTTGGGAGGCCAAGGCAAGAGGATCACCATGATCACCATGTGTTACACAGTGAGTTCAAGGCCAGCCTAAACTACTCGGTGATACTCTGTCTGAAAAAAAAACAAAAAAAAAAAAAAGAGAGAGAGAAACCAGAGGGGTGAGAAGGAGAGACAGACTGTGTATAAATAAGATGATGGCCTAATATAGTGTTATTTAAACTTCTTTGGCACCAGTGACCCATTTCATAGGAGACAATTTTTCCATGATGGGGGGTGGAGAAAAGGGGGGGACCTACTTCAGGGTGATTCAAAAGAGCTCTCTATCTAGATCCCTTGCATGTGAAGTTCACACTGTTCTCCTGCTGCTATAAATGCAGATGATGCTTTGCTCACTGGCCCACCACTCACCTGCTATGCAGGCCAGTTCCAAATGGGCCGCCAACCAGTACCAGTTTGTAGTCCAGGGGTTGGGGACCCCTGGCCTAAGATAACAAATAAATAATAACATAAAGGAGAAATGAAGTCATAAGAAAGGCACACCAAGGCCAAGTGTGGTGGCACATGCCTATATTCCTAGCACTCTGGGAGGCTGAGCGGGAAGATGCAAAGGGCAAGCCCAGCCTGGACAAAACTGGGCAACTCAGCAACCTACCAAAACCCAGTCTTAAAGTGAAAATAAAAAAGGGTCAGGTATGTAGCTCAGTGAGATACTCTGGGTCCAATACCCATTACAGTTAAAAAAAAAAAAAAAAGGGTATACAAAATGCTAGGAACTTAACAAGGGAAAGAAAGATTAGAGGTAGCAGGGAAGGACAGATGAGATGAGAGGAGCAAAAATTCCAAATAAATGTGGAGGTGGTGTTCAGAAAAGGCTTTGGGGGAACATATAAGATGCGGGCCAGTAATTCTGTCTTGGCTACACACTAGAATTACTGAGCAGCTTTTTAAAAATCCTAATGCTCAGGTTGCACCAATTAAATAAGAATCTCTGGGGACTGAATCCAGGCTCTTTTTTTTTTTCTTTGTACTATGGATTGAACCAAGGGCCTTTGTACTGAGCTACATCCTCACCTCCCACCCTATTTTTAAGACAGGGTCTCAGTAAGTTGCCCAAGCTGGGCTCACAGTGCTGGGATTCCAGGCCCGTGCTCTTTGAGGCGGCAGATTTTAGTAGTAGCATCATGACTTGGAGTGTCTAGCACAGAAGGAAGGCCAATTGAGGGCAGCTGGCTCTCCAGAGAGGTTTGTGGGGAAAGGACAGTGGAGGAGAATAATATAAAAGAAACTACCTTTGAGTTTGGGAGAACTTGAGAATTCTTATAAACATCCCCCCACCACAAAAGGAGCCAGTAGAGAAAAACTGAAGCAATAAGAGAGAAGTGGGGAAATGATGGGGTGAACGTTCCAGAGGAGGCAGACAGAAAGGAAGAGAAGGAAGATGTACATATGGAAGTCTTAGCCATCCCTACATGGAGATACTGGGCACCACAGATAAAGGGTAAAGTTAGAGAGGGAAACCTTCTGCTAACTCCAATTTGCTCCTTTCAGGTGGAAAACTCCAATTCATGGTTCAGGGGTGTGAGAATAAGTGCCCCTCTATGAACCTCATTTCCCATGGAACGAGGATGCAAATAATATGCTGTCGAAATAAATCTTTCTGCAACAAGGCCTAGAAGCCTGACTCAGGCAGCAGACGGCCTGCACCTTCAACAATAGCACCTGACTCTGCCTGAATGTCAGACAAGATGCTCAAATACCGTTCCTCTCCTATTCATGCCATTACCCAGTCTTCTCTGCCCTGTCTTCCCTGCCCCCTACCTTCATATTCAAGATTTCCTTTTAAAAATAAATGTCTCATGGTTAAAGAACAAAGACTCCAGACAGACTTATTTTCCTATCCGTCCAGATGCAGTCAGCCTGGGCTTTCTTCCACCTCCACTAAACTGGATGTTTTGTGTGTGGTAGTGGGAATTGAACCTAGGACCTTGAGCATGCTAGCCACAGGCTCTCCCACTGAGCCCTTTTTAAGACAAGGTTTTTTGCAAATTGCCCAGGCTGGCCTCAGACTTGCAGTTCTCTTTTGTCAGCCTCCCAAAGAGCTGGGATTACAGGTGTTGGTCACTGCATCTGGCAAAAGTGGATGCTTTTTGTAACCATTCCATGTTTGTGAAAGAGAAGGGGGCTCCCAGGGCGGAGACAACAAGGAAGAATACAAAGTAGGTATTAATCTTTCTTGGGGCTTAAGCAACATTGCAGGTACTTCACTCTGATCCCCAACCTTTTCATCCCTATTTTCCCCCATACTCTTCCACTTGTATAGAGAATTTAACCTTTCTTGAGCTCTTGAGTTTTCAGTTTTAAGACTACATAATGAGAATAAAATGATTCCTTTTATTTCCTCTCAGTAACTCATAATCATAAAGCATTTTTCATACAAAATGTTACTGGCTCATCTATGCACCATAGAGGAGCAGGTGGAATACTAAACAGTCCCTCCTCGCCTCAAAGTGTTTTCACATACTTGGTCTCATCTGATCCTCAGGAAAGAGCTCAGAGTGGTAGACAGAAAGACAGTATCCTTAATTTATAAACAAGGAAATGTGATATAGAGATGTTTTATTTATTCATATTCCATATTGTTCCAAACTGACCAAGGTTACAAAGCTAGTGAGAGCCAATGCCAGATCTAAAACCTGTGTGGCTTCAATCTGAGCCATTACCTCACACTATGAATATCAACCAGAATGCTTCTTTCAAGACCAAATCAGCCCTCTCCTCTGACCCAAGCCCCTCCCCTTTTAGTTGTTGCTCCCACGTTCCTCCCTGCAGAGGCTCTGAAGATCAGCTGGGTGGTCTAATGTATTCTGCAAATCAAAAGCCTTTAATTTTGGTACAGTCCAATCTACCATTTTTTAATGATTAGGACCTTTGGGTTCATGTCTAAGAACTCTTAGAACAGTACACCAAGAAACAAAGTCATTTTTACTGTATGTGAAATTAAAATTTTTAATATTTATACATTATGGCCATTCCCCCAAAAACATTGATAACAGTCTCTTCATTGGTAATAACTGTAGGCTAGAAGACAATGGAACTTCTCTAAATCTCTAAACGAAAGTTATTTTGAGCTATAATCCTACCTCTAACAAAATGATATTCAAAAATAAAGGTTTGGGGTTGGGGATTTAGCTCAGTGGTAGAGTACTTGCCTAGTTTAAGGCCCTGAGAGTTCCATCTCTAGCACCCGAAAAACGAAACAAAACAAAACAAAACAATAAATAAATAAATGCTTCAAATTTATGGAGCTGGGTGTGGTGGCACATGCCTATAATCCCAGCATTTGAGAGGCTGAGGCAGGAGGATGGCCCCAAGTTCAAGGCCAACCTGGGCTACACAGTGAGTTTAAGACGAGCCTGAATTACATAGCAAGATACTGTTTCAAACAAACAAAAGAACAAAAAGTAAAATTTACAGGTAGGGGAATTCTGGCTTCCATTTATGGTGAATAACTCTCCACAGATAAGATAGAAGTCACTCCTGGACAGACAGGAATGACACTGAGATTTAAGGGTTTGTGCCTGAGATACTTCTCAATCCATACATCACAGGACAGCCAAAAAAGAAAAAAAAAGAAGAAGAAAAAAAAGTCTTAAACTGGGTATGGTAGCCTATAACTCCACTGCTTGGAGAGACTGAGGTAGGAAAATCAAAAGTTCAAGCCCAGCCTGGGCAACTTAGTGACTTAGCAAGACTATGTCTCAAAACTTAAAAAAAAAAAAAAAAAAAAAGAAAAGAATGGCTGGGGCTGTAGCTCAATGTGAAGGCCCTGAATTTAACCCTCAGTACCACACACACACACACACACACACACACACACGGGTGTCTTACTGGTCTGAAGATTCAAAGAACAAGACTAACAGAGCAGCTGTGAAGTTAGGGAGAAATCCTGCAAAGAGTTGAGAGGATAAACTCTCAAATCTAAGGAGAAATTCTGACCAACATCTTGGCAGAATTCAAGAGTCTCAACAATAACAGCATCTGAAAGCTGAAAGAACTGAGCAGAGACTAAAGAAGAGAGGTTGTTTTAGGGGCTGTCCACACTAAAGGAGACCAAGCTTGGAGTTCAAGTACCCCATATTAACAACCCACTGGAACAAACGTCAACTCCTCAGCGGGTCCAGGGTCTCTACAATTCATCAACCACTAGGTCCACCACGTAATAAAAAATTATTAGACAGAGCAAAGCAGAGAACTGTGGCCCACTGCCAAGGAAAAAAAGCAGTCAACAGACACTGACCTCCAAATGAACCAAAAATTAGAATTAATGAACAAAGGCAATAAGCAGCTGTTAGAGACATGTACATGAACCTAAAATTCCTGAGTGAACAGAAAGGAATATTAACATACAAGACTGAAACTATAAAAAAAAACAAATGCAAGATAAATATAAAAAAAAATCTAGGCATATAAAAGTCAAAGACAAAAATTAAAAATTGGTTCAAAGAAGAGACACACAATACCTGGAGGCTCACAGACTCAAACGCTGGCATCTTACCAGCCTTTGGGTCACCCTCTACTCAGCAAAGCATGATTAGAAGGAGCAGCTCGAATTCCCAAAAACCTTCCTCAAGCTTCAGGGAGCACACAGCAGACTTTATTTGTGGCACACTAACCTTATGAGGAGCTGCAGAGATTGATTTCTGTTTCATGTAATTCAGAGCTCACTCAGGGAAAAGGAGAATAGCTTGGATCTCAGATGGGGAAAAATGACAGAAACCAATGGATACGGCTCAAGAAAGCTGCAGAGGGACTATGGGTGAGCAGGTGCCTAGGCAAGAGGCGATGGGTAGAGATACAACAGAACACCAAAACTCTAAGAAGCTGGCATGAAACTCTAAGAAACTAAGGTATTTAAAGTCTGTGTACGCAGAGGACTAGAGAAAAGACATGGAAAAAGCAAGAGAGCAGAGAAAACATGAACCCTTCATAGCAGCCTTAGACCTAGGCTCAAAACATGACACGCATGTTCTTGGTAAAAAATAATTAAAAAATTAAAAAAAAAAAACACGACACGCTACTTACTAGTTAAGGTCTTTTTCAGTACAAAGCCAGTTTAGCAGAGTTGACTTTTTTCAAATGCCAAATTTTCAACAAAAATATAACATATACAAAGACAGAGAGGAACGAGGTTAACACAGCCCATTTAATTTTTTTTATTCTTTTTTAAGAGAACTTCAGTTTCATAAACAAAGTTAAGTATTTTGAGAATTGAAGTTTGCAGCTGACATGGCATTTAAACAGAACCAAAGGGCAGAAACTCAACATTTAGATGAAGAACACAGATCAGTAATCACTAGGCAAAGAAAATGGTCCACAGAAGGGGCACTCAGAATTCCTACAGATTCTGCTTGTAGGAAACAAACAACACTTGATGTTTACAAATACATAATAGAAAACATAGCCCATTTAAAGGAAGAAAATAATGTACCAGAAACAATTTGTAAAGAAACATAGGCTGGATATACTACACAAAGACTTTCAAACAAGTGTCTTAACTATGCTAGAAGAGATAAAAGATGACAAAAAAGTAAGAGAAATCAGGAAAACAATATGTGAATAACATAAGAATATCAACAAAGAGAAATTGTAAAAAGGAACCAAATTGTGGAGAAAAACACAAGAACTCTATTGAAAAATTCACTGTAGGACATTCAATCCCAGACTTGAATAGGAAGAATAATCACTAAACTGTTTTTTGCAGTGCTAGGACTCAAACCAACACCTCCTATATGTTAAGCAAGCACTTTACCACCAAGCTATTATTTATAACCTGCCCAGAATCAGCAAATCTGAGACAAGTCATTTAAAATAAATGAGCCTAAGGAATACAAAGGGGAAAAAAAAAATGAAGAAAACTAAATGGACAAACTGGGGATGTGTCTCAGTGGTAGAATGCTTGCTTAGCATGCGTGAAGCCCTGGGCTCAATCCACAGTACTACCAAAAGGAAAAAAAAAAATGTGGGCAGCCTAAGGGACACATGGGATGCCACTGAGCAGACCAACATGTATATTGTGAAAACCCTTTTGTGTATTGAAGAAGAACCAAAGGACAGAGATTATTAGAAAAAACAATGGCTGAAATAGTCCCAAATTTGAGGACAGACATCCATCTACAAATACATGAAGCACAACGAACTCGAAGTAGAGTAAATTTAAAGACCCACACCAAGACTATTATAGTAGGAATCAGACATAGTCAGTGGCAGCTTCCTTACTCCCTCCCCTTTTATTCCATGTCACCTAAAAACTTAGTCACCAATAAGTTCACAGTTAGATGTCATTTTCAAAATAGACTTTATTTCTGAAGTAAAGAGTTAAAATATGGCTGTGAAAGTGGAGAGTAATATAGAAAAATATTTAAGATGTGCAACAATAATTTTTAAAGTTAGTTAAGCAGTAGAGTTTATGCTCAACTTTTTGAAAGATCAACCAGTATTTTATATTTTACTAGCTATACCAGAAAAAAAAAAAACCTACTTGCAATTTTAATTAATCATTGTAACTCAGCAACAGGTTTATATAACTGGTCAGACTTTTTTGAAAATATACATACAATCTTGGGGATAAATTCTTTGAAGCTGGCCTCCTTTCATAGACTGATAAATCTACTATCCCAAAGTTGCAAGGACTAAGCCTTTGCTAACCCATCCTTATAATTAAATCTATGTGGACAAAATATGTACTTTCTGGATGAAACATGTTCTGGTAAAAA
>PVJO010027163.1:0-20046 GCA_004026905.1 Hystrix cristata | reverse complement strand
GACTATCCTAATAGACTCCTTTATCTCCTGCAATCAGAGGGCCAGGATTTTCAAAAGCCACACCTAAAATCATCTAGTCTTGCAAGTGGTTTGATTATAATGCAAATTTACCTCCCCGACTCCTAAAGCTTCTTATGTTAAAGTCACGTACTAACTGGCAAAGAATGGGACCCTGAATATTGGGGGGGGGGTCATGAGTAAATCGCAGTGAAGCTACAAGACTAGAACCCCAGAATCTCTAAAATCCTCAGACCAGAGAAGATGCTTTTCCTATAAGGAAGTTAATCTCATATGTGAGAACCTACATATAATCACCTCCCCTGAGGTATTTTCCCTTGCAGGGAACTTTCATCTTCCTCTAGACTATTTCCCAGTAGACTCCAGGAGGTCAAAATACCAAGTATGACTCAAGAGGAAGCACAAGAAACACCAAGTGAACTGAAAGATTTTGCCAGGTTGCATCAACAGAAATGCAAATGACAAACATTTCCCAGACTTTATCCAGCTTACAGATAAAGAACTATGTGAACAAAGGAGACTGAGTCCCCTTGAGTAAGGACCTCTGCTGTAGAGACAAAAATACATACTACTTATATTGTAAATTTTCCTCTTAGCTTTCCCAAAAGAGATCTATGTCCAATTATCAAAGTGATTGTGAACCAGAGAAGGAAAAATAATCACACTTGTCAGGATTTACTGATCATTCATTAATTTCCGGAGATCTAAAGCACCAGTGTAGCCCACCCGCCACAGAGGCCAGGTGACTAATGAAGTTGCAGCTCAAGTCTGTCCCACAGTAATCCCAGTGAGGACCTAAAAACTCATCCTTGTATATTGCTGAGGTCATGTGGTTGATTGTTATATAATGTAATGATGAACATTTGTAATTGATTTTAAAATACTTAGGGAAGGTTAACCCTTGTTAGGATGGCTAGTATCAAAAAGACAAGTGCTGTCAAGGATTAGGAGAAAAGAGATCTCTTCGCTGTTGTTGGGAATGTCACTTAGTAAAGCAATTATGAAAAACAGTATAAAGACTCCTCAAAAAATCAAAAGTAAAATTAACATGTGATCCAGCAATCCTGCTACTGGGTATATATGCAAAGGAAACGAAATCAATATATCAATGCTATATATGCACTCCTATGTTTATTGTAGTATTGCTCAACCTAAGCATCCATCAGTGGTTGAAATGGTAAGGAAAATGTGGCATATATATCAGTGGAATACTATTCAGACATAAAAAGAATGAAATATTGTCATTTGCAAATACCCTGAATGAATCTGGAGGACATTGTGTTAAGTGCAATAAGCTGCTCATGGAAAGATAAGTATTGCATGATCTAATTCAGATGTGAAAGCTATAAAGTTAATCTTATAGGGTCAGAGAGTGGGATAATTAGTATAGGGAGTTGAGGTAGTGGTAAGCATGGTGATATTCAAAAGACATGAAACTTCTTATATATAAGAGGAATAAATTCAAGAAATCTATTGTACAATATGGTGATTATAGTCCACAATATATTATATTCTTGACAATGCTAAGGGAGTGGATATAAAGTATTCTTTCCACAAAAACAACTATGTGAGGTAGTATATATATTAATTAGCTAAATTTAGTTGTCCCATAATGTGTATATACTTCAAAAATGCACACTGGGTACACACATAATTTTATCTGTCCATTTTAAAAAGTTTTAAAGGAGAGGTTAAGTTTAAAGGGCTTGATGTTTACGTGTGATATGTGGTATTAGTCCTATTTACAGACAATAAAATGAAGAGGGTAAAGGAAAGACAATGTAATTGTCCAAGATCTCAAAGTGTCCAGTTGTTATTTGTTGTAATGACTTATAGGAGTAATATCCAATTATATTACATGCCTCATTTAACTGGTAGACATTTGAAAATGAGTGGTAAGATACTAAAAATTATGTTTTAACTTTCTTGACATTTTCCTACCAGCTAACTACTATACTAAGCAGGTAGCTGGAGCTTGAGTTAGACAACCATTCTCATTATGTCTAGCCATATCGATGTCAATGACTGCATATCTCTGTTTCTAGATACCTGCTTAGTATCTTACAGAATGGGTTGTAATTTCAGTGCTATTAAATTATGCCCAAGCATGCACAGAACAGAGTCACCTTTTCTTTAAGACAAGCTGGTGGGGTCCATGCTGAGCTGTGTGCATAGACGGAGTAAATATCCTGCTGAAAGGTGTGATTTGGGGAGTGCAAGAAATCCAACTGACTCCAGCTGAACTGTCCATCGAGCCCCCTAAGTTCCTGCATCTACCATTAATCACCCCTTGAGTTCTTACACTAACAGGAGCTGGTTAAATCCAAATATTCCTGGAGAAGAGGGACATAAAATACAGGTGTGAAATATTGTGTGCTATGGTAGGAGGTTGAGGATAAAGGAAACTGTGTAGAAGAAAAGAGCCAGGCCCGTGAAGCGACAGAAGAGGAGCCCAAGAAGATAGAAAATACCTTTGCCTGGAGTCACGGAGACCCCAAGAGGAATAAAGGAACCTCGGGGCAGCTTCATCTACTTCTTCATGCAAGCAGGCAAGTGGCCTCTTTCTAGGAGTCGGGATAGATATGATCAATGTCAAAGATCAAGAAAAACAAAATTGGGAAAATAGTGGAAGTAACTCATAGATCAGGTGTTAGAGAACCAGGAGCTGAGTTCAGCTTGACCATAAACTAGCTGGGCGACTTTGAGTAGCCACTTGCCTTTCTGGTCTAGCCACCCAGGCCCCAAGTAAGAATCTTCCAGAGGCTGTTCCTGCTTGTGCTTATTGTGAAATGCCCTTGGCAGAGTTTCTGGAATAAGAAATGCAAACAGGAAAAAAAAATATTTCTAAATCCCAACGAATCCTGATGTTTAACTCTGGTTTGTTGACACAGAAATGTTGTGTTAGAGCTTAGAGCAACCGCATCCAGCACTAACCAACGCTGGTTCCTTATCACTGAGTCTAACGTGCACTTGACTGGGGGAGGTCTACGCTCTCACAGACTCCTGTGGCCCTTGTTCACTCAACGGCACTGTTTCCAGAGAAGATTACTGCAGGGCCATCTTTTCTGTGATGTTTCAAGGTAACAGGTGGATGTGGTTTCCTTACAGGCCTTTATACTCAACCCTTTGCTTACTCAAACTCCTGCTTAAGTCAGATCAGTCTCTCAGATGATCAAAATCCTGAATCTTACCACCGTTGTAAAACCTACCACTTTACACCTCACTGAAAACATTGTTCCTATTCTCTTTGGCCCCAGGCCTCATGGTACATTTGCCAAAGAGGCCCACAGCTAAGCCATACGCCCCTAAGCTGGAGGAAATGGCTGTCAGAACTGTACCTTTTAGCTATTCTCCAGTTTTCAAAGGTCTCTGCACATTCTCTGAAAATATTAATTTTCTCAACAGACCAGTCAGGAAATTTCTATAGGAAACAGTTTTTCCGTTTGAAAATCCTGAGACACCAAGTTACCCTGAGTCTAGATCACAAGACACCAGAGTGACAGGATATTCTTTCTCCTGGCTTGGAGTTTTTCACATCTGGAAATTTCTGATCCATTTACAAATTTTCCAGACTCCATTTCCCCAGCCAAGAATGTATCCCTATAATTAACTGAGACTACCCAATCTCAGTCTACAAACATCACATATCAATAAGTATTTATTAGGCTTCATTTAACAAACACCCACTTGTCAGAAACACACAACTCATACCAACATGTAGTAATGACAATCATAATTAGTCTATGGCACCTTCCACTCTGAGGCAATAGCGCAAGACGGCTCTCAGCTAACATGTTAATATGTAGAAAACACAGTACCAGATGGATCCAAATTTCACTACCTTAACTTGTGATTTCAGAATGAGGAAGAAACTCTCCCAAACCTGTCCTGCTTGGAATATTCATCTTAATTCAGACCTACTGGTAGAAAGAGTGAACATTTCAGGAAGTCTTGGGCGCTACTCCAAACAGGGTTCCTGTGGGCAACCAGTGAATTTCATCTGAGTTATCACCTGCCAGAGAAACCACAGCTAGCCAAACTCTCCCAACTTTGGAATGAATAGGTGGAGTGAAGCCAAGGAAAGAAGAGAGTTACCTGCACGCATACAAAGAGAATGCCTTTCTGCTGTGTGCTCAGATGGTATCCTGGCAGGCATTTGAGCACTGGATTTTCCCAGCATTGTATGGAATGACTTGTGTTTTCTTTCCATTGATCCAGAAGAAATGCATAGTAGGATCTGCATGGAAATTTAATCATGTTAGTCACACTCTCCCAACTTGTAGGATTCTGGGCATAATACAGGTATAAATGGGCAGTAGGCCCTTTTTCCCTAAATATTCCTTTGCTGAGCAGGACAAGTTATTTCAAGATAGTCTCAAAGTTAAGTTCAGCCCTCTCATTGTCACTTCCCATACTTCAGTGTCTTGGAACAACAGTTTAGTCTGCAGTTTGGCCTGAGTGGCTTGGTTACTGTGTGTTTCTTATGGGCCCCAGCTGAAGGACTATCAGCTACCAGGACAGTAGCTACCAGCTCTTCTGCATGGCAGACAGGAGCTGTCATGGAGGCAAGTGATACATCTTAAGGTCTAGATAAATGGTAGAAGACACAGTGTCATTTTTGCCCATGTTCTACAGGCCAAAGTGAGTTACATGGCCAAGTTCAACATAACGGTGCAGGAATATAGGCCGTATATCTGACCTCTAGTAGGAGAAACTTCAATATCATATGGCAAAGGTCATTAATGCAGAGAAAGATAAAGAATTAGAAACAAATATCTATTGCTGAATAATAAATTATACTTCAAACAGCAAATATTTATTATCTTGCAGCTTCTGTGGGTCAGGAATCCAAGAACAGCTTAGCAGGTTGCTCTGGCTCAGGATCCCTCAGGAGCTCGGCAGCCCAGCTGTCAGCCTTCAGCTGGAGCTTCAGGGATCTGACGTGTGAGGGCCAAAGTCTGCGATTTCCAGCTCACTCCCACGGTCATTGGCAGCTCCTTTCTTCCCCACATAGAGCTCCCAAAGCCAGTCTGAGCATCCTTACAACTTGGCAGCCAGGTTCCCCTAGCACGAGGAATCCAAGAGAGAGAATGAAAACCCACGACTGAAGCCACAGAATTTTCTAACTTTGCCTTGCAAGTAGCAGCTTGTCCATCACACCCTGGTACACTGTGGGAAGGGACTGTACCATGATTTGAAAGCCAGGAGGCAAGGACCATCCGGAGCCTTCTTGAAGGTTCGCTACTACATGTCTGATTGTAAAATATCTAGTTCTTCTCCTAAACTACTAAAATACTTTAGTATTACTGGGTCTCAACCATTGGAACTAACACAGAGCAACATAAAATCACTTGCAGAAAATCGTTTTCAAATCAGGTTAATTTTTATACCAAAATAGTAGCCATAAATATCAATGGTTCTTCACCTTCTGGCTTTTTTACATTACTGTCTTCCTGCTCATAAGTTTCCTTCACACTAGCACTAGCACATACCCACTACCATTCCCTGGTCAGCCACGTGAATTCTCAAATACCAATTTTTCTTTTCTTCTCTTCAGTCTTTCCTAGCTGCTAACCCTACAAGGCTGTTCTTTGCAGTACCAGAGGATTTCACACACATCTCAAATCTCCAGCCTACTGCAGAGTGCAGTATTTGTTTGCTCTCATTAGACTCTGAGAGGCCTGGGAATTTAGCTCAAGTGGTAGAGTGCTTGCCTACCAAGGACAAGGCCCTGAGTTCAATTCCCAGCACCCCCCCAAAAAAAAAAATCCTCATTAGAGTCTGAGATTTTCAGGGCCCAGTTTTTGGTATAATGATAACTGAAAACATGTTTGAAGAAAGAGTGAGAAGAATACAGCAGAAAAAAAAAGAACACAGACCAAATCTTAACCGGTTCTCAATACATCACTTCCCTCCAACCTGCTGGTTAAGCTCTTCCTATGTGCCCGGCAGGTGTTAAGTGATTTTATAGTTATCATTTTAGTTAGCCCTCATAATAATTGAGTAAATAAGAGTTATTTGGAGAGGATTCTGTTCAAAGCTCAGAAAAAAAACAAGTAATTTTCTTAGCAAGTATAAAACCAGAATTGTATCCTTGACTTTTCCATTCCAAACCCATGATTTCTACAGCACCCCACACAGCCTCCACCCGGAAGATCCCCATTGCTTTTTTGTACAAATCAGTGCACCCATACAACCGTACATGGTGTAGTACAAGTACTTCTCTCATTTAGTGATCTTGCTATGGCAGTCCTGAGAGTTGTTCATTAGGACAGGGGTCCCCAATTCCTGGGTCACAGATTGATGTGGTCTGTGGCCTGCTAGGAACTGGGCCACACAGCAAGAGGTATGCGGCCAGGTGAACAAGTGAAGCTTTGTATTTATAGCTGCTCCCACCACTGCCAGAGCTCTGCCTCCTGTCAGATCAGCTGTGGCATTTATTTCTCATAGGAGCAGGAAACTACTGTGAACTGCACATGCCAGAGATCTAGGATGCACACTCCTTTGAATCATTCCAGAACCACCCCAGCACCCAGTCAGTCTGTGGAAAAATTGTTCTCCATGAAATAGGTCCCTGGAGCCAAAAGGGCTGGAGACCACTGCATTAGGGTTTCCCTGGACTGACTGTTCTCTTTTCGCTTGTGCTTTATTAAAGTCCCAGAACCTGCAGCCAGGGAAAGACTTGAAGCTCTCTCTTTCATCTACATGGGTGAATTATGTCTGGAAGAGTAAACAAATTACAAAAAGTGTGGGAAGAACCCAGAGCCCTGCAGGCAGGAAGACCCCAGCAGCCAAGTCCATCTCCCAACACTCCTGCACAGAGAAGCAAAGGAGCTGCCGCAGGCGTCTCACTCCAGATGTCTACAGCTGCAGCTGGACAGAGCACCCAGGAGTTGACATTTAAAGGTCACAACTTCTAGGAAAGTTGAGAGGATGAAATGAGTGGTATGCATCAAAGCAATAGAATTCTTTGAAAGAAAACTTCCATATATATTCAAGATAATATATTTTGAAAGCCATTATTTATGATTATTTCTCTTTTTTTCCTGCCAGTTAGTTGGGGCACACACACACGCACATACACGCACACACACACACGCACACACACACAATAAAACACTTAAAAAGATATATTAATTTTAAGAAAATTAAAAATCAAATCATGTCAGATATGGGGGTGTTGAAATATTTTCTTCCCTTCTTCTGTTTTGCTGGCCTCCCTACCTTCTGCCCTCACACTGCTCAAGACCTAGTAGCCTTCCGTATCATTTCTCCTTCCTCACATGCACTCGTACACATCCTAAGGTTGGGTCATGGTTTATTTTAGTTACAGAAATTATATAAGCTTTTCAGCATTACGTGTTTCTCAACATTATTTCGTAGAACTTCCTCCAGCTCAAATGATATAGTCCTAAATTATTCTTTTTAAGGTTACAAGATATAGCATAATGTGGAAAGGCCTATAATGTTTCTCTCACACCCCTCTTGATAGGCATTTATTTTCAGATTTGTTTAGTTCTACAAAAAAGTTTTTGATAAGTGTCAATACATTGTACCAGAGAAAGGAGACCGTGACCTCGGGACAGCAGCAACAAGCTTTATTTAGGGATAAAGCCAGTGGAGAAATTCTCTGAAGGACAAAGGCAAACGGAGCAACTCTCAGAAGGAAGGGGCTTAGGGCTGTACAGGGCTTATGATGGGAAGGGGTGAAGGATCGGCCGGCCTGCGAACCTTTTTCAGGTTAGGTTACTTCTTTGTTCCTCCTTATCTTGAGGGTTGGGGCCATTCCTCTCCTGGTTGAAGGCATCCTGTGTAACTTACGGATCTTTGTTACCTTACAGCTGTGGCCTGGGGAAAGTCCTGGGGGCTGGAAGTTGGTCTTTTCCCATGGGGCTTAACTTAACAGCCGTGTTTCTGCCTTAGGCCTGGTTAGAGATGTTCAGTGATCAGCATATATAACAATAAGACCCATGAGTAGAGCACCATACTTCTGGAATTCTGTTTCTGTGGATCTAAGAAAGAAACTGCTGGCTGCTGTGGTTTGGGTTTATACCCAAAGGCCCAGGTATTAACAACTGGTCCCCAGGGGGGTGGTACTGAGAGGTAGCAGAACCTTTGAGAGATGTGATCGTAGGAAGTGGGGCCCTAAAGGGGACTGTGGGTCCGGCCCCCTTCTTCTTTCTTTCCTTTTGCTCCCTAGCTCATGGTGTGAGTGGTTTTGCCCAGCCACAAACTTCTGCCACGATGTGCTGCCTGGCCACAGGCCCAAAGCAAACGAAGCCACTCACTCATGCACTGGAACCTCCAAAACTGTAGCCAAATCAAACCTTTCTCTCCATAAGTTAATCACCCAGGTTTTTCTAGCGACAGAATAGTAACAATATACTGGATGAAAGGGAATATGTATTTTGGGTATTAAAATTGTTTTCAGTTTAATGCGAATAAAATGATAGCTCATTGTCATTTGGAAATGTGCATTTTCCTGACTCCTAGAGGGAGTAAACATTTTTTTTTCAGGTACTTGTTACTATTTTGACCTTTTTCCCTAGTGAGTATCTCTTCTATATCCCTCGTCTTATTTTTGTTGAATGTTCTGTCTTTATTTTGACTAGTTTATGAAAGTCCTTAAACTATTAGAGATAAAATCTTGGTCTGCCTTCTACATTGGAACAGCTTCCATTGGTATCATTTCTATCTTGATGTTATTTATAGTCTCCTTTGACTTCACTGCTGTTTTTCACTGTGTGTGTGTGCATGCATATATTTATCTATTCTTTTGTAGCATTTGATTTTGCTTAGCTCAGAAAGTGTCTTCTCCTAAATTATTTATAAGGTTTCCTAGATTTTATTGCACTTTTTTGTATTATTTTGTGAACTTACATCTTTTTTGGGGGGTGCTGGGTGAACTGACACCTTTAATCCATCTGAAATTTATTTTTCAATGTGTGTGAGATAGATTCTAATTTTGTCTCTATCCAGATGAAAAAAACAGTTGGGCCAACAATGTCCCTCATTTCCTCTTCAATCACCTTTTGGTGTATTCAGTCCTCACTTTGCTGAAGTTGTTCTCTAGTTTTTTATTCCATTGTTCTGGTCTATTTCTCGATTCCTGTAATGTCACATTTATACAAGTTGTTTTTCTATCCAGTGAAACAAATCCAAACTAGGAAAAGCACTTCCTTTCCTTTTTATCAATTAGCTAGCTATTCTTGGGTATCTGTCTTTCTATATGATAATTTAAGATTATTTTGTACAATTGCAAATGAAAACTCTATTGAGAGTCTCTTTAAAGTTTGTTTAAATTTTTACATTAATGTTAGGAAAATTTATTTACAGTTCTAAGCCTTAATAACAAGGAAGAAAGTTTGAATTCATAAATCTTTTATAATTATTTTTGCTAATAGGAATGGAATAGTTTTTCTATGTTCATTTTAAGTGCTTATGGTAGCAAGAGGAAAAATTAATGATTTGCATATGTATGAGAGATAGCCATTTACATAATTATTTTATTAATTCTAGTATTTGTACTAGAAATTGTTTTTCTAAGTATGCAATTGCAGATCCAGCAGAAGGAATTAATTTATTGCCTGTTTTTCAAAGTTCATACAAATTATTTTCTTTGTTTAAAGATGTCACTACAGTCACGGGAATCCCTAAGTAATATTAAGTGAAGATATTGGTTACAAGGCATCCTGTCCGAATTTTAACTGGAATTTTTAGCCAGGCTGTATAATTTTGGAAAGGGATTTTTGTCACTGTGATGCGATCTTATTTCCCAAAATCTCTCCACCTACTGACAGCTGCCTGGGATTGCTCAGGGGACAGCATGTTGCTGGTTTCCCAGAGTTCTCACGGGAGATTAGAAAGAAGAGGTGACAAGAGGCCATACAGGAGTGGCAGAACCCTGGTCTCCTCCATGAAGGAGAGAGTGCTTGGAGCGGGGCCACACAGAGTGAGCCACCATGAGGGCAGAGTCTAGGGTAAGGGCACAGGCCAGGGTTCCTGAGAGAATCTCCACCTGCTACAAAATGGCCAAGTCCTGTCTCTCCCACTTACAAGATCACTTCCTGTTTTCCTCTTCGGTGCATCCCAAACCCAACGTCTCATTCCACGGTCCTGAAAAATCCAACCCTGCTGCAGCTCCACAGACTCTTCTTTTGCCACACTAAGCACTCCAGAACCTTCAGCCCTTCCCCTAAGTGAGACCCACCTGAGCAAATGTTTCAAAGCTCTCTCTATTTTAGACCAATGACAAGTTCCTGGGGCAACAGACATTCTACTACGTATATCTAAGTAACTTTACCGGGCCACTTAGGTGGGAAGATCATTAACCTTGATTATAGAATTAAATCCCTAGGGACAGAGTTTCTCAACTTTTACACTATTGCTAGGCCATTCTCTGTCTGGGGGATGTTCTGCACATGGTAGGATGTTCAGCCAGCATCCTTGGCTTCCATCCCCTAAATGCCACTGGCATCCCTTTTCCCAGTTGCGACAATCAAAGGTGTCCACAAATGTTGCCAACTGTCCCCTGTGGTATGGGGGTGGGTGTGGGGAAGCAAAATCATCCTGTAGAGAACCACTGCCCTGGACTAGATACCTTGAAGCAGAATACCTAGCATTATATTTATATCAACCAACTCATTTGCAAATCATGGCCTGTAAATTGAAGAATCTGCCTCTGTCATTTTCAATTTGGAACTTATTTGCAACTAACTACTGCTTCTTTCTACTGTTTAAAAAAAAAAAATCTTAATACATATGGCTTGCTTCTCTTGATCGGCAGGCACCCAGGCCACTTACTGAAGGATGATGGCTCGGTGAGACAAATTTGTGTGTGCCATGTTGGGGTCAGTTCACACCCATGTTACCCATTTTCAGCTGCAAGAGTAGGATCATTTTTATTTAGCTTGCTGGTGTATCGCTCAGCATGAAGCTACATGTACTTTGATTCCTATTGATGATGGAGATAAAATATGTGCAGCTTTCAGAATTGCAATTTTCAAAAGGAAATTAGCTTTCCCCTGAGCAGCCTGACACTGCAGTTTGGCTGATAACATCCCAGCAAACAACCAGTAAATAAGCGCTTGACTTTAGAAATAAGTAGGAGCTATTTATAGGCAAGCAATGATTTTCAAGTGGGTAGGTCAAAGGGAAAAACTGCTGAGAAAAGTCAGCAAGGAAACTCCCATCTCACCCAGTGCCTTGAAGTGGGGCGATTTGCCAAAATGGAAAGTCTGTGTCACTATTGCTAGTGGAGGATGATGTTTTGGTGATTTTTTAACTTGTCGAAAATGAGACCCATTTTACATGGAACAACTACAGATCTGATTTAAAACAAAAAGCCTGGAGGCATTGCCTTAAAACAAAGGAAATGAAGAGATTTCAATCAGGAACTATCCCTGAGATGATATGTATCCTAGCAACAGGGATCCCAGCAAAAGGCCCTGGTGAGGTTGCCCCCTTGGAGCTCTTTGAGATGGGTGGCTGTGTGCATGTGAATGTGAGGCCCCTCTTGGTGTTCTCGAAGGGTGTCATGTCAACACTGTTCTATCTCTTCTGAGGAAATTCAAAACCTCGCGTTGTCCTGGAGGAAGCCCACACCAGGACAGGAGACGGGCTGCAAGTACCTCCAAGGACAAGGAATAGCATCCTGAAAGGGTAGTCTGTGGCTCTGCGATGGCCGGGAAGGGCTCGTGGGGAAGTGGAACCATGTGGCCCTTGGGAACACGTGGTGTCCCACACAGTCAGCCTTCCAGGGCTGCTCTCCTGGCGCCTGATATCAGGGCTCTTACGAGTCCTAACTTAGTGGTACTTAGGATAACTCTCAAGGCAAAGGACAATAGCTGCTTGGTGGGCAAAGTGTGGCCCTCGGTTCCCAGATGACAAGGACAAACCTTGCTCTCTTTTAAGATGGTAATGATCTAGACTTCTAAAACCTGTATATAAGATACACAGATACTGCTCATCTTGATCAGGGAGAGCAAACTTTTTCTGTATAGATTCAAGTAATGAATATTTGAGGCTTTTCAAGCCACGTGATCTCTGTCACAACTACTCAACTCTGCCGATGTAGCACCAACATAGTCATAGACAGTATATAAAAGAATGGGTGTGTTTCCAAATAAAATTTTATTTACAAAAATATACAGTGGGCCACGATCAGATCCCTGGGCCACAATTTTCTGGCTCTTGATCTTGATGGCGGACAGCAAATCCAGTTAACCCCCCAACCTGGATAGGCCTTTTTTGGCCACCAGGCTGGCCCCTGCCTACTTCAGACCTTCCTCTTCTCTCTTCATACTCCTTCCCGATCCCAGCCTTTCCCTTCTCCAACACTGACAGTATTTTTCCATTGCTGCTCTCTTAAAAGATAGAACTAACCCATCAGTTCCCATCTCAGAGATTTGAATAATCCCCTTGTGCTTAGAGTAAAAAATTCCAGATCCCTCAATATGGCATTCAAATTCTTCAGTACAGCATTCTCATCCTTCCACCAACCCCACACGTTCCCTACCAATGCATCAAAATTACTACTCCCGAAATGTATGAAGCAACTACTTCCCTCCAGTGACTAGACCAGTTCTCTACCTTGTGCTACCATCTCTTCAGTCCCTGCCTCCTGTCAATCATTCTCATTCTTACACAGTTACTTCAAACCCATCTTCTAGTGAAACTTTCGTTTCTGTTTTTAAATTATTTGTTTCCAAGAGAAATCAGGAGGGCCTCTCTGAGGAAATGTTACTTGGACTGATACCAAGTCTGCACGATGAACTACACAGTAAATGATGAGGGGCAAACACTCATCTCTGCACGGGGCAAACACTTTTAAATGCTCTTGCATGAATAATAGAACATTTTCCTATCATTTAATAATCTGTAGAACAGTTACTAAAAACAAATAAGATAGCTATTTCTACATGTGCATATATGAAAATACCCTAAGATAATACTCTTAAGTGAAAGTAAAGGCAACTTGCAGAAGTTCATAAAATATGTTTTCAGTTTTCAAATTAACATGCATATGTATACACACATTGATCCATACTCAAGAAAGTTCTAGAAAAATATATAAGTTAAGAGTAGCAGCTAGAGCTGGAGATGGAGCTCAGTGTTAGAACATGTGGTTGTGCATATGAGGTCTTGGGTCTACGCTCCAGCACTGGGCAAAAAAGAGAATTAAAACAGAGTGGTAGCTTCTAGGGGTGATAACGTGGAATTATGATACTTTTGCTTTCCACTTTGCACCTTTCTGTACAGTTTGAATTTTGTGCCACAGCATATATCCTTTCTATGATCTTATCCAAGAAATTAGTTTCTTACGGGGAAAAAGAAAACCTTCGCTTTATAAAGCCTTCTTTAATATTTTTCAGTCTGTAACCTGTAGATGAATTTCCCCTGACATGTTAGGAAAAAATTCTTCTCTTTCTCCCTACCACTACTAAACTTTCGTGCCTCCCCATGCATACCCCCTGTACACTCCACACACACACACACACACACACACACACACACACACTCGTGCTCTTCACCTCACAATTCAGAGGGTCTACATCAACATGCCCTGAGACACTGATTGAGACATTGAGCTCACTACCCTAAACAGCCTGAGCCTACCAGATAAAATACCGAACACCTAGTTAAGTATGTTTCTGATAAGCAGTGAATGACTTTTTAATGTACAGTCATTTCAAATATTGCATGATAAAAATTATGCTAAAAAGTTATCCTTTACACATACTAAATTCCAATTTAATTGAGCATCTTGTATTTTATTTGCCAAGTCTAGTGACTCCAAATTAGGCACACATGCTGGTTGGAAGAGGCTAAAATTTTGGATGAAGTACACTACCTCTTCGTGAACACTCTGTCCACCGAAATGGAAGAGTTGTGGTGCATTTCCAAACTCTGGCTCCATCGACATGGTCAGAGCTCAATGATTCTCCTTTCGTTGGTTCCTCCGAAAGCTGGATTGGGGCTTTAATATTCATTCTATTCTCTTATCATGAGCCTGCTCCCCATGCATGCTGCCTCAGACTCCAGCAGAGAGAGACAGATCGGGCTTCCCCTTCCCACTGACCAGGACTTCATGATGACAGACACAGCACTCCAGGGCTGAGCTCTCCATCTCCTTTGGGAATTGGTGCCGAGTCCTCAAACACACCTACGCCTAGACGCGCCCCAGATAAACTAATCCAGGAGCTGGAGGAGAGGTACCCAGACGTTCACGTATTCTAAGGTTCTCAGGTGATCCTGTGGTACCACCAGCATTGTGCACAATCACCTTAATCCCCAAGTCATCTGTGCACCACTCTCTAGTTTCAAGTCCCATAGAATGATGCCTGCCACACTTTGTGCCTGCAGGGAAAAGCTTGGGGTGCTGTTGAAATCAAACTCACAAGATCCAAATGATGAAGATACTGCAGGCACATCCGAGATTCACTTTGGGGAGCAAGACCATTAAAAAAAAAAAAAGGATTAAACCACCTGGAAACCAAAGCCCTCACCATTTTTAACTTTATAATCCATAGAATAGGAAAAATAAATATTGCAATTTGACTGGTAAAAACTTTCTTTGAAGCTACAGTAGTCCTAAGACTAGCACCATATGTGCGTTCCAGTTCCAAGTGGCAACTTCTCTGGATTCATTTCCTACCGTGGGAAGCTAAACAGAAAATAACATTGGTTTGCATTGCAGCCGACAGATTTTTTTTTCAGATGGGACTAGTCAGAAAGAAACTTCAGGCTGAAACTTCCTGCCTAAGGGCCATGAAATCCCCGCAGAGCTGGCAAGCTTGCCTGTGGAATAACTTACTCACAACTATTTACAAATAGGAATAATAGTATCTTGGTGCGGTGGGTGCTAACTAAAGGCTGGGAAAGGGACAAAAGGGCCTGACAAGGGCACCCTGCACCCCTGTGGGCCTGTGACTCAGCACCACTCCTCAGAATAGCTGGGGTTGGCTTTCCAAGTAAAGCTTCCCTCTAGCGCCAGCAGCAGCCCTGCCCCTCTCAAGGTTCTGGTCTGAGTTTCTCTCCTCTCACTGGGCAGCTGTGTGACTTTGGGCAAGATATGTCACTTTCCTTGGCCCTTAGCTCTCTCAGGTGTTCTTGCAAAATTAGAACACAAGCCAGGGATGGTGGCACATGCCTATAATCCTAGCACTGTGGGAGGCTGAGCCAGGAAGATTGCAAGTTTGAGCCCTGGGCAAATTAGCAACTTAGCGAGACCGTCGAAATAAAGAAACAAAAGGAGATAGACGTAGCGAAGGCGAATGCCTTGAGTTCAGTCCCTGGTACCAAAAATAAACAAACAAAACCCAAAGATGTTTGGAAGAAGGAGTATGTATTTAGCCATCGGTAACCCTGAAATTAAGTGTTATATTTCGTGGTTCTCCTACATCTCTAAGTGCAAAGGAAATGCTAGTCTCCTGTGCCCTTCCTGAGAGAGGCTGAATGGCTGCATTCTAGTGGAGCGCGCAAATCAGAGATCTGCTGCTCGGGGGCTGGCATTCAGTGCTGCCGTGTGTGAGAGCAGTAATCACGCTCCTTCCTAACGCTCACTGTGAACAGATCAAGCTTGAAGGCAAAGTGCAGCAAGTTTCCTCCCACTCCATGGAAAGGGAAGTTTGTCTTGTGACAAGAGCTACTTCCTCCTGAGCCTGGGCAAGGGAGGACTAAGGACAGCGTGAGTGGCTGGGTTAGCCTCTGGAAGGGCAGAGGTTTCCTGGCACAGGAGCCAGTGGACGAGAAAGTGCCATCAGCTTTTAATACAGATAACAACTCTTTCGACTTTCTCCTAAACAAACGAGGAAGGAGCAGGGCAAGGAACTCAACCCAGTTTGCAGGTGGTCGGAGCGGTGGTGGGGTGGGCAAAAGAGCAGACATGTTCTAAACCATGCTTTGGTGCAGGACTCACCCATCTCTGATCTGCTGCAGCAAAGAAATGGCATAAATGTAAAAATAGCTGATAACCCTTGAAATTGCAGTGTTAGCCCCAAAGAACAGCTTCCAAAGATGAAGAGTGGGTGGACTTCCACCGGCACAGATTCAGTTTTCTAACTTTAGCCTGAACTTTCTGAAGCTTCTCAGCAGTACCAGGGAAAAGATTTGGTGTGAAGGAGGCTAAGAATAGCAAGCTCAGTCAGACTGCAGAATCAGATGAGCTTCAATCAGCCATGTGTTCCTGCATCTCTTCCCCTCCTCCCTGGCCTGGCCAGGACATGAGCAGCGACGGTGCTGGAGAGCCGGGGCTGGGAGAGATGGGGTTTAGATCCAGAATGGTGACAGAGTGAGCTAATGTTTCTTGGGTGGTTAGGACTTGCAGGCCTCGTGCTAAGCAGTTCACACAGATGGATTCATTAACAACTCATCCCAATACTAGGAGTACCCCCACTTAACTAATGGGAATGTTTATACCTAGAGCAACCAGTCCAAGGTCAACCAGCTGTTTAAGCAATGGAGCTGGAAAAAGAGGAACAAAGTGCTATGCTAAAGCATGGGACCACTGTCCATCTGTGCTAGAAATGAATAGAGATGTCTTGCCTCACAGCAAGAGGAGAGGAATTCGGTCAGACGTAAGAAACAAATAAAATCTTCTAGATTGCAAAGCCATGACATAAGCACTCATTACTGAGGGACAATGAGAACCTGCTAAATCGTGAGGGAGAGTGATTTGTGGTTTTCTGGGGTGTCCACAGAACACCAGTTCTTTAAAGTAAAATAGGATTAGTATAATCAAATACACTTGCAAAATAGTGTGCCAAATGGTTAACCGGGTTACATCATGAACTTTAAGAACTCTTAATTAGCTAATATATTTTATCTCTCATGCTGAAATGTAGTAGGTGGCATTACCCAACTGATTTGAGTTTCTCAAGCTAGTCTTTCCTGAAATATACTTGGGGCAAGTCTGGGGTTTTCTGAGATGATTTAAGTCTGGAGCTGCCTGGAGGCTGGAATTGGCCTTCTTACTCAGAGTGTAGTCTCTGCCCTTCGTCATCAGCATACACATCACTCAGGAGCATGTGAGAAATGCAGAAACTCAGCTCCACCCTAGACCTACAGACTCAGAACCTGCCTCCTAACAGTATGTGCTGTTGATTTTTATGTGCAGATTAAATCTCAAGACACTCAAAATTTCTTCAAGTCTCAGGATTTGGTTAGACACAATTCTAACCACTGTGACCTTATCCCTAATATTAGATATCTGCTGCATAAAAAGGCATTGCAGAACTTACCGTGTCTTTAAACACTTATGATTTATTGCTCAAGGTTTCGCAGTTGGAGTTGGCTCATGCAGTAGGTTCTTCTACTTCCAGTGGCCTGGGCTGGGGCCAGTCAGAGGCTACTTTCATGACCAAACCATTTACCTTTCATGCCTGTGTCTGGAGCCTCAGTGCTCCTCCGCGAGGCACCTGTCCATGGGCAGCTTGTGTTTCTCAGCACGTAGCATTTGCAGAGTACTGAACACTTACATGGCAGCTGGCTTCCAAAATGGAGAAAATGGATGTAGCCAATTCTGTGAAAGCCTGGACTTGGAAGTCCCAGCGCCTCACTTCTGCTCCACTCTATTTATTAGGCAAAATGAAGGCCGGTTAGATTCAAGGAGGGGAAAATGGTCTCTACTGTTCATGAGTGAAATGGCATACCTATAATAGAGGAGAGGACTTGGTGGTGTTGGTCTTTGGTTGCTGTCTACCATACTTCCCCTCTTGGGTGATATTAGACACTGAGCATGAGCCATCCTTAAACTCGAAGACCCTGAAAAGTGTTCTGATATGTGTCCTGGACTCGCCCTTCCTTCAAGGTAAATAGGTGCTTTAACACACTTTATAAAGGAAAGACATGAACTGCCTGTGGATCATATCCACGCCAGGGCCTGGGGAGGTGGGCTAGGTCTCATCATCTATCAAAAGCAACCAAATCTATTCATGCAAAACCTACTATGTGCCAGGAATTGTTTCACACTGCAGATGTCACAATTATATACAGATCTATACAGTTATGAGATCATTTTTTCTATGTCCTACCATGCAGATACGAAACTAGTATACCATTAAATACAAATAGTAATGATATGGGGGTTGGGGATTTAGCTCAGTGATAGAGCATTTGCCTAGCAAGTGCAAGGCCCTGAGTTTGATCCCCATCACCCTCCCAAAACAAAAACAAATAATAATAATAATGATAACAATAACTTTACAATGGGACAAGGACTATGGAGAAAATAAAAGGGAGCAATGTGGTTGTGAGTGACTTTCTAAGTTAATTTGCACGAGGAGGTTCAGAAAGGCCTCGTGGGGAAACGAAGAGGGGGGTTGTCATTGACCTGAGACCAGAGGATGAGAAGGCAGCCATCTGAAGCACTGAGGTCTGATTGGTTAAGGGTTTCGATGTAAAGGACTCAAGGCAAAGACGTGCTCTACACACTCAAGGGGCAGGTGGAAGGCAGCCAGAGGAGAAGCTGGAGAGGTGAGGGGCAGGTCTCAGGAGCCCTGTGGGCCACGGTACGCACAGCACGCTGCATCCTGTCTGCAGCAGGAACCCAGATAGCTGAGTGCGTGAGCTCACACACTCGATTTGTGTCTTCACAGGACTCTGCGTGAGAGAAAAGAGCAGGAGCAGGAGCAGTTAGGAAGCTGATGCCACCATCTAGGTGGGAGAAAATGGCACCAGACATTCCTGTCCTGTCTCCCTGCTACCAACAAGCAAACACAGGTTTCCTCCCAGTCCCTGAGCTTCCGCTTGAAGCAACGCGTATCTTCATCCAGGCCTTCACAGAGCAGACGATTGCCCCACTTCTCTTTTTTACTTTCTTGGGTTAGCCGAGGAGAATTAGTATAAAACTTTCCTCCACTTCCTTTTTATCTAGAAAAAATGTGGTTGTGAAACACTTCAATTTCTTCCTTTATCTTCCAGTGTCCTGACTGGGAGCCCAAATTGGTCAAATTTAGGTCTGATCTGTGGCTCCTATAGCAGAAGGTGGCTCTACGATCGCAGTGAAGTCTGGCAGCAGCTGACACCCGCCGATTAATGTTAACTGCTGGGCTGCGAGGTAGATGAGTGGTGTAGTGCTTGCCTAGCATGAGCCGGGCTCTCCTGGCTGTAACAAGGAGCGCCGCAAAAGGGGGGAATATACATGTATAATCTGCTATCTGTGTTCATGCTTCAAATATTTTGTTAGGAAGGAGTAAGTTAATACATGACTCCTTTCTACCCACTTAAACCCAGAATTCTGGAGATCCCTGAGCTGTGCCCACCCTAGTCCCATAGCTGCTGTGGAATTATTGTCACTGCACGCAGTCGACACGAAGTCTATGTTTACTATTTTTCAGATATTACTTTTATATCCTTTGCAGCTTTTCCATTTTGCAGTTTCTGGTTTTTGCCAGTCACAGGTGTGGTATAGCTTGTGCAGTTTTCTCATTCATATTCTTATTCTTTTCAATAACAGTGATTTGTTGGCCGTGTCACAAATTCCATTTTCATACTTTTCTAGTTTCAGATCCATTCCAAAATCAAACAAAAACTGCTTGCCAAAACCTGTCTCCGTTTTTTTCATAAAATACAATCGCTATAAATACCCTGTGCCTCTGAGAAAGTCGTAATAGATGTAACTTTGTACATCACTGACTCCTTTCGAATAAAACATCTGCGTGTACCTGCTACATGCCACACCTGTGCCAAGGGCCCTCGAACATCTCTGGATCAAACGCAGTCTTGAGTAAGACGCTCTAACCAACTAAGAGCATAATAAATTACAAGTTAATTACTCTCTACTCTGCTGGGTAGAGCTTGTAACAAACAGCACAGGTAAACTACATGACAAGGAGAAATGCCAGGAGAACAGAAAGATCCAGCAACACAAAATGTATTTCTGCCTCATTTGTTGCCACAGAAGCTCTTTTGAGTGTCTGCAGCTAAGGGGAGAACAGGCAGTTTGGGCCCTCAGCCTTGATGCCCACTTGTTCATGGGGTGGTAAGAGACGTGGGACTCAGTTTCCTCCGGGGTTCATTAATAAAGAA
>PVJO010027162.1:0-20052 GCA_004026905.1 Hystrix cristata | reverse complement strand
CCCCGATAAGAAATAAGAATTTAGTAAGACGCCCCAATATCACAGCGGCTTGTCTGCCGCATCTAGGGGCACTCAAGGCTCCTGCACAATAATGAGGATGTCCGTGAGTGGGGGCCACGTAGGCCTTTTCAGGCACCGTTGTTCACAGTCCAGGCATTCCATGGCTACTATGGTGGTGGATGACCTCATCTTTCTCTGGGAATGAAGGCAGTCTCTTCCCCGGTGCCAAGAATGTTTGTGTTCTCATAGGCCCAGCAAGAGTTTGGTGATTTTAGAGGGCGTTTTTTGCCCAGTGCCCTGGTCACTTATACTTAAAGCACTCTGACTGGCTTCTGTCACTCTTTAGATTAACTTGGTTCCCCTTAGCACAGTGGGCTTTGAATCCATTAGGGTGAGCTTGGCTTTGGCCTGTTCCATCTTACTCAACTTTTGTTTGTCTTCTTCATGATTATTAAGGACCAAATAACCTGCTTTGATTAATTTACTTGTCCCAGCTTGTGGACTCTTGTTTGAGTTCGTGGAGCTTTTTCCTAATATCTGGAACTGACTGACCAATAAAATGCTGTCCTAGAACAATCTAACCTTCTCTAGATTCCAGGTGTGAATTAGTGTGTTTACAAAGTGCCTCTTCAAGCTGGAGTTGGAAAGCAGTTGGATTTCTATCAGCGCCTTCACTGATAGAAGCTTATTGTAGTTTGCAGGCTCGGGCATCCCCTTGTACATAACCTCTGAGGTGGCCAGGAGGTATAAGTTCCATTTGGCTTCTTCACCCCATTTTATAATCACACTTGGGGTATAGTTTGGCCCCTCTTGGGGTCAAATAATGCATCAGTTGATTGTGTATTAGTGGGTTAAGCCACAAAGCCTTCATCATTAGCCTGCTTTGTAGGTCTTATGAGCCTTTGTTGTTGTTGTTTTATTGCTGTGCAAGCAGAAATCAGGATGGCCTGGACATCTCACCGACTCAGATCAAAAGCCATTGTTAAGGGTACGGAAATCATCAGCAAACTTCTCAGTGTCCTCAGAAAGTCTGTCTTTTTTTTTTTTTTTTTTTGCATTGTTATGTATCTCTAACTGAAAAAGGGACTTGTTGAGAAGGTATTTAAACAGGGACTCAGGTGAGTTTACAAACTCAAGCTCTGTATTACAGACTCAGGTAACACCTGTAGCCTGGACAACAGATACATTTTGTATGGCAAATTACGTAGCTCTGTGACCAAGGTTAATTTCTGTTAGTAACTCCTGTGTGTTTGTAAAACTGATTCAGTCAGTCAGACAAAAGATCTCAATGTGTATTTGATAAATCAATCAGTTCTTCAACCATCATCACAATGTCCTTTACTCTTCAGTCATCTCAGAATGATTGAAGGGAATATTCAGAATGTTTAAACACATGAATTTTCCCCACACATTTTTAATTTGTTTAATGTTTTGAAGTTTTAAAATACAAAAAATTCTACATTTAAAAATATTCATAGCTGATGGGGGGGTATATATCAATGGAAGAATGCTTGCCTAATACGTACAATACTCTGGGTTCTATCCCCAGTGCCACAAAAAGTCATAGCTGAAACAACACACTAATGCTTCCAATGTTTGCAACCATTTTCAATATTCAGGGTATAGAAAGAGAATTTTAATAATGGCTTTTTAGAAATCTTCTTCCTGCTTGATCTGGTATAACTCTGGTATTTCTATAATGTCTGGTAGGGATACAGATAGAGAAAAGTATTTAGTGCTAAAAAATGAGTTATATTTCTGAATAGCCTTTTCAGGAAATTATTGTTTTTTTATCTAATACTATATATCCTTTGAAGGCTATTATTTAAAAATACATATATCCTCCAAGGGAAAAACGATTGTCAAACAGAACTAAGAGAATGCTTTAATTATAAGACCTCATCCTCTTTTGATCTGCAAGTTTGATTTGCCTCGATTCCTTGAATACATATAATATGAGCCACTCTCTAACCTTCCTCAGAGCAATTATGGTAACTGCACTGGCAAAGGAAAATCACCATAACTTTTATTAACTTTCATGCAGTGGCTGAAAAAAACACTATTTGTGAGCAACTAGTCCAAAAATTTTAACTTTTAAATGCAATATGAGAGTCATGTGATAAGTGGAATTGAACAGTGAATTAATCTCACAAACAGTTCTCTGTGACCTAGGCCCTACTCTGACTATTTCTTTACTTTCTTTATTACTGGGCTGAGTCACTTTCATAGCGCATAACAGAATCCCCATATTGTCTCCCTGGTACTTGATGCAATGACTAGTACAGCAGAAAGTAAAATCAACTGCTATCGGGTCTCAATTTTCCTATCACAACAATAAGTCAAACACTATGACATAAATGTTACCACCACAGCCATGGAGGTTTGTAGATTCTTGTCACATTCAAATTCCTGTTCTCCCTGCTAAAAACAATGGTAGTATCAGGAGAAATGGTAGATTATTGAGAAATTAACCAGGTTAAGATTCTCATGCTGTCATTCTAGCTGGGGCTTCTTAGTAACAAAAACGAAATGTCCCTGGCTTGGTGCACAATGAACTGGAAAGCACATTATACTCCTCATATGCGAAACTTAGAAACATATCTTAGAAACCCAGGGAGGAAAACTAGAATCCTTGTGCAAATGTACAGAAGTCACTACTTACGGCTACATCTCCAGGAATCCAGAAAACGAATTTTAGAGCTGCATGTTACACATTTCTGATCTTTAATATTAGTTAAATTCACAAACTCTCCAGATCATTTATACGAAAGGTAAGATATTAAGAAAGAATAGTTGCAGTGAAATGTCAGAGCGAAGGTCTGGCATCTAACTTCCCGGGCTTGAAGTTCTATCTCTGCCACAAATAACTGTTTGGTACTGAATGTTATTCAGATTCTATATCTTAAATCACTCAGGGAGTATAAATAATGTTATAACTAAAATTATTTAATGATGAGGTACATTTTGAAGGTTGGCTGAGGTAATCCATATAAAACACATTAAGCATAATGGATAGAGGGTACTCAGCACATACTAGTTGTTAATTCAAGTGAAATCTACAGTAATTTTCAAATAGATGATAAAGAATTTGCAATTAAGCATTATAGATTCATCAAACACTCTGCTAGACACTTTTCATCTTTCAAGAAACTTAAAGCACATTTCTTACAATCAGGGAGCATCTAATTATTCTGGGAAGACTTACATAAAACTTGAAAATTTAAATGACAACATAGGAAATAAACAGAAAGTCAATGTGGTGAGACAAGAAATCACAAGGTTTTACAAGGTTTATAACATTATTTGCCAGATGAATGTTTTTGGTAAAAATGTATATATTTTCTTAAATGTCATCTTTTATAAAGTGATTCTGTTTGATTTATTATATTCAAATAGTCAAACTTAAACCTACCCATTTTCTCTTTCCTTATATAATAGTGATCAGTCACACATAAATATTTGTCACAGAACTCTGGGTTTTGATATTTATTTTTAATTTCCTAAGCACCACTAAACCCTTAAAATCCAAAAAATAATACAGCAAGTCAAGTGGAAAGTGCTTTGAAAGCTCTTAGTAGTTGGCAGAAAATATTTTATCAGTGACAACTTTTCTCACAGGATGGATGTACTTGCCATAAGACCGATGGGCTTATTCTGTTACTATTAGTATTTCCTTGGCCAATTCCCTAAGTGGCCATATATAATTTAATACATCTAGCCTCTCCAAACATGCTGTCTTGTGGATTTGTCAATAGTGCCACTTTTCTTAATGAGAAAATTGTCCTTGATTCAAATGTAAATTAATTTTTAAAAAATAATTTAACTATAGCTAAAGCTCACTTTAAAGTGATTTTGCATTGCATGTGTTAAAAATATTAACTGAATCATATATCCTGTCTTAGTTACTTTTCTGGTTGCTGAGACAAAATACTCGACACCCAAAGTTAGAAGAGGAAAGGTTATTTGGCTCACAGTTTGTAGCAGTTTCAGTCCATATCAGCTGGCTCCAAGGCAGGGTGGCATGGCAGAAGAGAAACAGTCCATAGCAAGCAGGCAGGCGAGAGCACATTAGCTTTCTTTCTGTCCCTTATGTCTTATGCAGCCTGCCTTCCCTAGGGCAAGTGTAGCACTCACATACTTAATCTTAGCCAGAACTATGCCAAACCAATCAGGAGACTGATTTAGTAATCACACACCCTTGATCCCAGCACCACATACCCTAGATCCAGCCACCTCTGAAAAGCCCTGGCCCTGTAACTACATGAGGCTTTGGGGGACATCTAGACACAAACCATACCGAGTCCCATTGGTGTACTATTTACATTAGAGATGTGTCCTTATGGTAAGAAACTCGGCCCAAGATGAATAAGTATCACAATTCAGAAATGTAGACTGTTTTAGATTACATATTTATAAGGAAAACATTTCACTAAATTAATGTGATATAATAATATATAGTTTACTAAAATAATAATACAATAATAATAAGTTATATTTGCAACATTTTCTGCACTCCTATATATGTTGTAATGATGCCTTGATCACATAATCTTTGCCAGAACCAATCAAACAAAATTGAAATGCTATAAATTCCAATTACTGTGATATCTCTTCATCATAATCATCTTCACAAGCAAAGTAGCTTGTTTATGGCAGCCTGCATTCCCCTACAGATGCTCAGAGGACCTACTGGCACATATTGGTGCTCAAAATCGTTCCCATCTCTCTTTCCAAAAAAAAAAAATAATAAATAAATAATAAATAAATAAATGAATAAGTAAATAGATATTTTTACATCTATTTTGCTTAAGTTTCTTATTGATCTCCGGTTTCTAAAAATACATTAGCTATTCATTTTTAAACGTACTTTGTGCCATATCAAGTCCTTCCTTCTGTAAAGATCAGAAAGAGAAAATTTTGGTCATGTGGCCTGTTGTGTTCAATATTTTTAAAAATGTCAATATGGTTCCAAAATAGCAAAAGTCAAAGAGAGATGTTAAACAGAACCATATACACATTATTTCTTTTTAAATTTTTTAATGTTTATTTTTATTTTATTAATACATGTTTGCCGTACATGAAGTTTACATTTATCTTGGGGAGTAGGTAAATGTGTACATAACACAGTTTCTTTCTTTTTATAATCCCCTTCCCTCTTCTTTCTTTAAGTCACCTTTCCCCATTTTTATCTTGCTGTTATTATTACTATTAGCTCATGTTAATGACATATGATGTTTACATTCATTGTGGATATTTGATACCTATAGTGGCGTACTTTAAACCTTGTCATTGCCCCTCCACATCTTCCTTCACTGTCAGTCTCTTGGAAACCTTCCCATTTGCAAGAAACCTATGCCGTCTGTCTGTGCCTTATTTTGCTCTTTGTTTGTACTTTGTCTTACTCAAAGGAAAGATACAATATGATATTAAAGCTGGGGTGTCTGACTTATTTCACTCAACATTATATTTTCCATGTGCATCCATTTTCTAAAAAAAAAAAAAAATGTGTCAAATTTATCTTTCTTAATAGCCGAATAGTATCCCATTATGTATGGGCACCATGTTTCCTTTAGCCATTCATCTGTTGATGTACGTATGAACTGCTTCCAGAATTTAGATTTTATGAATCATACTGCTATAAACATTGGTATGAATGTATTGATGTAAAATGGTGTACTTAGCTCTTTGGGGAAGATACCTAGAGAGCTACTTTTTCAGTCTAGTCACATCAGAACTTGTTTTTGTTTTCTTTTCTTTTGTTTAGATTTTTATTAAAATTTATGAAAAATAACACAAATTTACAGGCCATTACACAAGCTTACAGACCACAATACATTGTGCCTTTTGCTTATGACAGTGAGCAATGTAAACAACCATATAAATGAAGCAGTAAGCCACAGCTACATAAAGTTACAATAGTACCCAGTGTATGTGTCACTGATTTAAATATGGGTTATTAGATTCTTATTTTTAAGATATCATTATTCC
Organism: Hystrix cristata; assembly: GCA_004026905.1. NCBI lineage: Eukaryota > Metazoa > Chordata > Mammalia > Rodentia > Hystricidae > Hystrix > Hystrix cristata. Next base: position 14,064 of record PVJO010027162.1, on the reverse strand, counting down.
CCTGGATTCCCATTCCCCTTTCCCTTTGCCTTCTTCTTGTTCCCTTGAACCCTTTGTCAATTAGCTTATATCTAACACTTTGCCTTTTTGTCCATTGTTTACCCTTTTCTTTTGTTTGTATTTTACCTCACCAAGTGAGGGATACCATATGGTATTTGTTGAAATGGCCATACCTCCAAAATTGTTATACAGATTCGATGCAGTTCCAATCAAAATACCAACAGCATACTTCAAGGATCTGAAGAAAACAATACTAGAATTTATATGGAAATGGAAGACGCCATGAATAGCAAAAGCAATACTGAGCAATCAGACCAAAGCAGGTAGCATAGCAATCCCACACTTCAAGCTATATATAAAGCAATAGTAAGAAAAATGGCATGGTACTGGAATAAAGATAGACACATAGACCAATGGAACAGAATCGAGGACACAGAAACTTCTCCATACTTATTCAAATATATGATTTTTGACAAAGGATCCAAATACATATGTTGGAGGAAAGATAGCCTATTTAACAAATGGTGTTGGGAAAACTGGTTGTCAGTTTGTAGAAGAATGAAATTGGACCCATATCTCTCACCATATACTAAATTAAAATCAAAATGAATCAAAGATCTAAACATTAAGACAGAAACATTAAACCTCCTGGAAGACAGAATAGGTAAAACACTGGAAGACATAGGAGTAGGAAAGGACTTCCTAAACAGAACCTCAATCACACAGGAAATGACAACAAGAATGAACAAATGGGACTACATTAGACTAAAAATTTCTGTACAGCAAAAGAGTCAATTAGGAGGGTGAAGAGAAAACCCACAGAAGGGGGAAAAAAAAATCTTTGCTAGCTACTCCTCAGACAGAAGACTAATGTCTAGAATACACAAAGAACTCAAAAAAATTAAAGTATCTAAAATCAATGACCCACTCAAGAAATGGGCCAGAGAAATGAGCAGATATTTCACTGTGGAAGAAATACAAATGGCCAACAAACATATGAAAAAGTGTTCAACGTCAATGGCTATTAGAGAAATGCAAATTAAAACAACTCTAAGAGTCCACCTTACCCCAGAAAGAATTGCAATCATCAGGAAGTCAAACAATAACAAATGCTGGTAGGGCGGTGGTGAAAAGGGAATCCTCCTACACTGTTGGTGGGAATGCAAACTAGTACAACCATTATGGAAATCAGTATGGAGATATCTCAAGAGTCTGAAAGTAGAAATCCCATTTGACCCAGCCATTCCCCTACTAGGTATCTTTCCTGAAGAGCTAGAGACATCATACCGCAGAGATACTTGCCCAACAATATTAATAGCAGCACAATTTGTTTTGTTTTCTGGTTTCTTGATGATTGCCATTATTTACAGTATAAGATAAAATCTTAACATTGTTTTAATTTTTATTCCTCTAATTGCAGATAAGTTGAGGATTTTTTTCGTATGTTCATTGGCCATTTGTACTTTTCCTTCTGAGAAATTTCTATTCATTTCACCTGCCCATTTCTTGACTGAATCTTTCATGTTAGGATTACATTTTCTCACTTTTTTATCTCAGATTATCTCACTTTTTTAGTTCTTCATATTTTCTAGATATTAGTCCTCTGTCTGAGGAATAGCTGGCAACCATTCTATAGGTTGTATTTTAACTCCACTAGTTGTTTACTTTGCTGGGCAGAAGATTTTTAATTTGATGTAATCACATTCATTGATTCTTGGTGTTATTTCTTGTGCATTGAAGTTCTTTCCAGAAACTTATTGCCTAAACTTATGACTTCAAGTGTTTTACGTATTTTATTTTTCAGCATGTTCAATGTTTCTGTTTTGCTTAGAACTATGATCCATCTTGATTTTGTTTACTATATGCTGAGAGATACTGGTCTATCTTCGATCTGCAAAGAGGTAGCCAATTTTCCCAGCAGCGTTTGTTGAATAGGCCAGCTTTCTTCCAGTGCATATTTTTTGCCCTTTTGTCAAGGATTAAATAGGGGTTTCTGGGAATGTTTCTGTATCCTCTATTCAGTTCCACTGAATGTCTGTTTTTGTTCAAATATCATGGCATTTTTATCATTGTTGCTTTGTATTATAAGGTCTGGTGTTATGATGTGTCTTGCTTTGCTCTTGTTACCTAAGATTACTTTTGCTATTCTGGGCCTCTTCTGCTTCCATATGAATTTTAAAATTCTCTGGAAGTTGGCGACAATACTTGTACCACTATGGGACACAATGAAAGCAATCCTAAGAGGGAAGTTCATTGTAATTAATGCTCACATCAGGAAAACAGGGAGAGCACAAATAAATAATCTAATCAAGAACCTTAAAATACTTGGAAAACAACAGTCCAAGCCCAGACCAAAATTAAGGAGGAAGAGTATGAAGATTAGGTAGAAATCAATGAAAATGAGACTTTAAAAAAAATACAAAGGGTCAATGGTTTGCTGAAAAATAAACAAAATAGATCAACTATTGGCAATACTTTTCAAGAGAAAGAGAGAAAAGACTCACATCAATGTAATTAGAAATTTTAAAAAGTGAAATTACAAGAGGAACAAGCAAAATCCAGAAGATAGCAGCTACTATGAAAAATTGTATTCCAGCAGATTGAAACTCTGGAAGAAATCGACGGATTCCTAGAGTCATACAAATTACCAAAGTTAACCCAAGATGACACAAAAATTCTCGACAATTTAATAACAATCAATGACACTAAGGCAGTTAAAAAAACCCAAAACTACCAACTAAAAAAATCCCAGGACCTGATAGATTCACTGCTGAATTCTACAAACAGCTTTAAGGACATTATATCACTATTACTTCTCAAACTTTTCAATGAAATTGAAAGGGATGCACGGTCCCAAACTCTTTTCTAGAAGCAAGCATAACTCTGATCCTCAAAGCAGAAAGAGACCCAATTAATAAAGAAAACTAGAGACCAATCTCCTTAATGAGTATAGATGCAAAAATCCTCAACATGATATTAGGAAATAGAATCCAACACATTATCAAAAAGATTACACGTCACAACTGAGGAAGTTTCATCTCAGAATTACAAGTCTGGTTCAACATACGCTACTCAATAAGTATAATACACTGTATAAAGAGAAGAAAGGACAAAAACCACATGGTCATATCAATAGGTGCAGAAAAGGGCTTTAAAACCCTGAAGAACATAGATATGGAAGGATCATATCCAAATTTGATAAAAGCTGTGTGTGACTAACCAATGGCCAACATCATATTAAATGAGGAAGAGTGGAAGTCTTGCCCTCTAAAACAAGACAAGCATGCCCACTATTAACCCTTCTATTCAACATAGTAGTCAAAATATTAGCCACAGCAATCAGGCAAGAGAAAGAAATAAAAGGGATACGTACATGAAAGGAAGAACTGAAATTATCATTATTTACAGATGACATAATAGAAGACCCAAAGAATTCCACCAAAAAAACTCTTTCAATTAATAACCAATTCCAGCAATGTAGCAGCATGCAAAATCAACACACAAATATCAGTAGCATTATGTACACCAATAATAAACTCAATGACAAATAAATTTAAAAAAACAACAAATTTCACATTAGCATCAAGGAAAATTAAATAGGAATACTAACCAAGGAAGTGAAAGACCTCAGCAATGAAAACTATAGTACTCTGAGAAAGGAGACTGAACAGAATATCAAAAAATGGAAAGATGTCTCCTGCTCCTCAATCAATATTATCAAAATGGCCATACTCCTAATACACAGTCCCAACCAAAAACCAACAGCATTCTTCACTATTTCTAAGGACCGTCGCATGATTCTAATTCAAGTATGATATCAGAAGTTGGAGTCTATAGAGGAGAATTTACTGAAAGGTACATATAACACTCATTTTCCCTCAAATATACCCACAAATATTTCCCTTTTCCATTCCATCTTATCCATTCCATGACTATAACCTGAGTTCATGTGTATTTTTTCTCTTTGATCTTTATATGTCAATAACTCTATTGCAAGGACACATAATAATCATCATTTGAGAATAGATGCTCATCTCCCATTATCTAGTCTTCTCACATCACCAGCTTTCCAAACTACTGAGAATTTATATTCTTGCACACAACTCCAATCACCTTCCTGTAAAAATATCAACATTCATTGTTGCTCTTCATTGTTTTGGAGTAAAACCCAGACTTCTAAGTATACAACTGAAGACATGCTGTAATCCAACCCTACTTTCCATCCACGCCCCGTTTCGCCACATCCTCCAATGAAACGAGTGTGTTCATTCTTATCAACATCACTGCTTTATTTCCACCTCCTTTCCTCTGCTTCTGCCAATCCTGCGCGTACTGACACCGTCTCTCCATCCCAGTGCTCTCCAGCTTCCCAAATAACACCTCTTCTGCCCATCTCTGAATTTCATAACTTTTAATTTTATTGCTGCTTTACAATATATATTTATTTTTGTCTCAAATTATTTGGAGATCAGAAATTTCACTAGCACAATAAAGAGACTAGATGCAAAAAAAAAAAAAAAAAAAATCCTTAAGGTTCCCAAAATTCCAAAGCTCTGTCCTAAGCCCTCAGATTATCATGAAAAAATGCGAATACTTCCAGTGATGAAAGTGTTTTATTAAGGATTGTGTTAGGCATTTGCCTGTCTGTTTTTAAGTTACTGCCTCAATGCTTGGAATGATGACTACACAGAGCTGTCCTTACTCTTCTGTGGTACCATGATTTCTCATTTTATCCCTCTACCTAGAACAGTACCCTACTCTTATTAAACAAAATAGGTAAGTAGTAGGTGTTTAATAACTCTTAGAAAATACAGTTCTTAATTTGTGGAGTGTTTCATCCTTAGGTCAGCATCATTCTTAGACTTCAAGAATACAAGAATAAGTATTTGGCAAACCACAAATTATGTAGAAAACACATAGTGGATAGTTTACACCATAAAAACTTGACACCTAGTTGAGAAGCTGACTTCTACTATGTTTAATAAAATGACTTCAGACTATCCCAGAAGTAGTAGTTTAGAAATTACAAATTTATAAGCAGTTACTCTGAACTGAAGATTCTGCCTATGCATAACCTCTCAACTACATATAAACTAAGAGAAAGTCATGTTTAATCCACTTTCTGAACAGCTTAAATTTGGCTTAAACTCTGATTCTCTGTGGACGTATTTTAAAAACCTTGACAACAGTCGACGGAGGTCGGGAGAGGAGACTTGAATCATTATAACAAGAGGCATAATCAATAAAAATGAACTGAGAAGTAGAATAACGTCTCCAAGTGAGTTTCTGTCATTCTGGCAGCTGTTCAGAAAACAAGATAGATCTGTTTCCTTCATTTGTTTATTCCTTCAACGACAAATGTTATCGAATATGTACCGTGTCCGAGCGCTGCATGGAATAATGTGTTACGGCTGTTAGCACAGGAAAACATCTCAGCCTCATGGAGCTTACATTCTCCTCAGGGAAGACACACACAATTAATTACTCGGTAAGCGTCACACAGGGTCAAAGACAATGTGTGCTGTAAAACAGAGGAAGCAAAGACTCGGGGTAAAAAATCGTAGCATAATTTTAATTAAATTAACCAGGGAAGCCCTCAAAGATGCTGAGACTCTTGAGCAAAGCAGGCTCACTCCCAGGATTTGCCCGACATCCCAAGAAGTAGTAATGGTCGTCAGCCAAGGGCTGCCATGCCAGGCAGATTCTCCGCTAAGTTTGGAAAACTTCGCGCTGTGGCGAGTGGGATCAGCATGAGGGGCGCAAAACTGGCGTTTCCAGAGGAGCAGGGGCGGGACAGGGGCTGTTCATTTTTCACTTCTGAGCGTGGTCCCAGAGCACAGTCTTGAGGAGGATGGGGCGCTTCTAGATCTGGGAGAAGACTGTTTCAGACTGAATACAGAGGCTGCGAGACCCAGAGAGCCCGGCAAATGGGAAAAAGTGCCGAGGCAGAGTAAATTGGGGGCGAGTGGTGGGAGATGAGGTCTGAGAGGAATAAAGAAGAGAGTAATAGGAATGTGTGAGGGAATTTTGAGGACTTGCTTTTAACTGAAGCGAATCAAGGGGGAGTGTTCCTAGAGTGTTTTGAGCAGAGGAGTTGGAAATGAGCGCATGTCACTGGGAAATAATGTGCTTCTTTTCTCGAGCAACACTCGAGCCACATCTTTCTCCTACTTTCCCTTCAATACCCGCCGTCACACTTTGTGAACAAGCCTGACTCCTGACCTACAATCAAGGTGCTTACAGAGCCGAAACACCGTTTCCTCCCTTACCCACCTCGACCCACCTCCTCCTGTGACACGCTGTAATCAGTACAGCGGCCAGGGTGGTCCTTACAAAAATTTCAGTCAGATTATGTCACTCCTCTACTCTAAACCTTCTAACGGTATCTTTTCACTTAGAGTAAATGCTAACATTCTTAAACAGCTCGTGATGCTGTCACAGCTGGCCCACCGCTATTGCCTCTCCACTTCCACTACTGCCTTCCTCGTCCGCTTTGGTGCAGCTTGTGTAAGGTGGCGCCTGCACTCCAACCTGGCTGGCTCTCCGCCACCCGCCGGGGCCCTGCACAGGCGCTTCCTTCCACCTGGGACACTGGCCGAAATCACTCCATGTAAAATCACGACCCTCCGCGTCCTCATAATCTTTTCGCTCTGGTTTATTTTTCTCACTAGTATTTATCATCTAATAAACTTTACAGTCCGATTATACATTGTGTTTCTGTCAGACTGTTCCTACTGGAACTTAAATGTACTGAGGCCCGGGATTTTTATTTCTCCTCGTCACCATAATCTCCAATGCCTAGAACACGTTTGGTTTGTACAAGTTCTCAAAACAAATTTGTTGGTGAAGTGAAAGTTTCTAGTTTCGGCTCCTGGAACAGGACTTAGGACACAGATACATTATGTATTCAATATTTTTTATTAAAAATTTTAAAATTATATAAATCATTTATCAATTCACAATTCTTTTCTGCTTCTCTTCCTGCTTTATCTTTATTAAGAGGGCATTGAGTGGAAGAGGACAGAGAAATCTCTGAATTCCACTAGGTGATACTAAATCTTATTTAAATATATGCAAATCTTGTTTCTTCAGTTGAAAATCAAAATTTAGGCTGAAAGAAGTAATATATATTTAACAATCGAAACTAAAAAAAAATATTTCTTGGTAGAAAATTAGCAAAGTTCTTTTATTACAAGTATTCTTAAATATTTTTGTCCATTACTTTCATTTACATAACATTTACAAAACCCATTTTTTCAATAACTTCTTCCCTGGGAATACATTATGAAGTATTATTAAGTTAAAATATTCTGGTTAAGTTAAACATGTTATTAGGTTAAATAATATTGGTATATTGTTATTAAGCTTAAAAATTACAAGATTGTTATGTTTAAAATTACATGACAAAGAAGGATAGCAAAGTTGAACACTGGTTTTTTAATTTGGCATATGTACTCTTACGCAATAGGAAAAGACTAATCCAGTCAAGTTTCTTAAATCTTTCTATAAGGGTAAATAACTCAGATACCACATTGACTCATATACTTACAATGTTCAGATTTATTCTAGGTCCAACAAGGAAGTTAAAATATATATATTTTTTTATTTTTAAAATATTTATATATTTTTAAATATATATACATATAGTGTATATATATGCATATACACTATATATATATATATATATATATATATATATATATACATACACACAATATGAAGTGAATAATGAAAGATAAGCAGGAATTTTCTGGTAGGTTAGACCTTTGATCATTGTCATGGCCCCTAGCTTAATGTGTTATAGACAGTGGCTGAATTCAGGGATACTTGGTGATCCAGGGATCTGGAAGAATCCTGGTCACAGAAGAGTCATTGACTATCAAATTTCAAGGAGTTTCTCTAAGATCCTGGATGTTGGTTGAATGGATGGCACTTTAAAAAGAAAGCAGCTTTGAAAAGAATTTCATTTACCTTCTTTCCAAACCTTAAACATGGGTCAACCTCAACTTTATGTTGATTTAGTTCATCAACACTGTTTTCATTCTATTCCAAAGAAACTTGGACTTAATTTAAAGCTCACTGAGGCAGAAAAAGGAAATGTTTTACTTCAAATAGGAGAGCTCTGTTAACCATCTGAAACCACAAACGCCAACTAGCCAAGGGTCTCATCATGTCCAGAAATTCAGAAAGACAAATTTCACATGGTCTGGCAAAGGGTAAGCGGAGTGACTTGGCTAAGTTTCCACCATAGATTCACATTCTTGGCGACACAATTCCTCAAAAGGGAGGTTTTCACATAATAAAACATGACCCGTGGAGCACTGGAAAAGCAGGTGACAAGAAGATTGACCTTTATTTACCTCACAGGATTTTTCCTGACTCCTTCAGCTCAACACTGTTCAGAGAAGAAAATAGTACAGTTTCAAAGCAGCTACAAGTTGTTATCTTATCCTGACCAAAATTCACTGAAAAATATGTTGTCTTGTTTTAAATTATTCTACTTTGTGAAAATAGTCTGAACTCTGAATTGTGCTCTCATTGACAAGTAACAGACTAAATCAATAGCTTATCTTATGCTTGGGTGTAATGGTGTAATTAATTTCAAATTGTATAAAATGATCCTACCATGCACACAGTGGGCAGATCCAGGAAAAAATATAAGAATACAATATTTAAAATTGATTGTAACCCCTAAGTTTATTTTGACAGAATTTGTTTATATGAGTAAATTTTTCTACCTTTTTATAGCTGTCCCCAAGAATTTCACATTAGCTCACTATTATATCTAAAAGAGCAGTCCTTAAGAGCAGCATTTTTTCTTAATTTAAAACATTTTAAACTATCTTATTCTGTGTATTTGCAATGGGCAAACAATGTGACCTATTAAGCACTAGACTGGGGAAAAAAATCCATGACCTCTACAACAATAGAAAGTTAAACATCCGGAGAAAATCTAGTACCCAAAGATGGGTTATACAGTATAGTAACAGGTGGTAGTAAGAACTATTAAGCCAATTTTATTTAAAAGGGCAAATATCTCCAATTCCAATTATTCCAATAAATTCCTTTAAGCAGGTGCAAGTGCAAAGTAGAATTAGTTTCTTTGTGTCAAGTACAAAAAAGCTTCCCTTTTTTTTCCTTTTTAGAATTTTTGAAATGACATTACTCTATTTAAAATATCATTGTATAACATGTTTTGTTTTCATCATTCAAAAGGAATGTAAATAATACATTATCACGAGTATCCAAGTATCTGAAGAAAGTGCCCATGTTCTGACAGATGAGTGGATGAAAACTAAAGATTCTAAATGTAAGGACATTTTCCTTTCTTTCTTTTAAAAAGGGTTAAAATATTGTTTTGAACTCAATCCAAATAATGAAGAAAAATGTCTTTTAAAATTAAAGAAAAATCTTGGTTCCTAGAGTAGGTTACAGGTATATTTTAAGTAGGCAGCTTAAATTTCTCAGGACTCGGTTTTCTCACCTCTCAAGTAAAAATAAGAGGCAATTTAGTCTATCAATATTTGGAACGTGGCATAATTCTAAATATTTTAGGTAATTTTCTTTATATCAATTCCCAGTTTTGTCATCTTTCGGTAAAAGGTAACCAAGTAACATAAGATTAAAATAGGAGACTGATAAACTGAATTCAATTGGGATAACAAGTGGGGATTAAACTTCAAATATCTGCAACAAATGAAAACATTGAAGTCTACTACTATTTAGAAATATTGTCTAAGTTATCTATATTTCTTTATAATTTAGTATTTATAACTTGACATTTATAAATTGGGGGCTTGCTAAATTTTTAATCCAATCCATGCCCGGTAGGGACTCTGTGGGCAGTGCCAATAGAGCTTTGTCATAATTTATCCATTTTGCAATATTTATATACTGATGCAGATAATTTTGATTACTCATTAAGGCTAAATTTTTAATTTTCAAAAATTTTTGTATCAATATTTTTACTGAAATTTGTTCCCAACTATTTCTATGAGAACAAAAAGACACATTATGTAAAATTACTAAATTAACATCACAAACAAAATACTTCTCAAATTATTTTAAATGATTGTTTTGCTTCTTCTACAAGTCCATTAAGTCAAGTCATCTAAATTGTACATTGCATGGTTTAAAATTATTCGACTTGCATTCCACTACATGACATTAAAGTTACCATTGTAGTACTTATTACTTTATTTTCTTACCTTTATGTGTGGTTCTAATGTGTGTTCTAATCTGAACTTCAGAAATGTTGCTTTCCACATTGATACATTTTCTGGGTATTTATATCATAAAGAATAGTACCTGCTTTACCATAGGGGAATTTTTATCAATTAATTTTCCTATGAAAATAGAAAAATAATTTTGCATATGTATTCATAAAGATGAAATTCTGAAAAATCTTAGTTGTCTGTGAGATATTTTAAGAAAGCTTCTTAGCAATTTGAAAATTGGTTTGGCTATTTGTGTTTATACATTCCCAGATATTTCTCTCAAAAGCAAATCTATAATGAATCTGATCTTCACTCTATTCTTCATAGCATCTTACCTCCCAGCCTGAATAAACTCACAGTAAGAATAAGAAAGTTATTCCTCAACAAGGGTAATTAGAGGAGCCTTTGTGAATTAAGAGTGAGTAGTACAGCAGGTTCATGGAGGGATCTAGAAATTCACTGCACAGGTACAAGACAAGAACGGGACATGAAAAATATAGTGAAATGCAGTAGCTTGCCTTTAGGATTAGTGCTTCTTTTCCAAATTTAAGAAGTTAATTTATATTGTATACTACTATAACGATATATCATAACGCTCATTTTATAGCCAAAAAAGTATGTGCCTTTTCCCCTTGATAATACCAAACCAAAATAATTAGTCCATTCAATAAAGAAAATATACAAGAGAATGGACACCACAATCTATCACACTTTTCCAACACTCACAATTAATCTTTTCTCTTTACTTTTACTTTGCTCATTGTTATCGACTTCTGCCATCATTTCTGAAGCAAAGAGAGAGAAAGTCAAGTTTGAGATCTATCTTCAGGTTTAGAATCTAGTGAGGCAAAAAATAAGTATAATGCAGTGAGCATTGTGAAAAATGAGAAGATACACGAAAACAGCCTGTCATGGGAACACAGAGAAAATGTCACCACTAACTGTGATCCAATAGGTGAGTTCTAGCAAGGCAAAGAGACAGTGGCTCCCGGGTGAGGGAATGTGATCACTGTGGGTAATGAAAGAAATGGACTGAGACTTCCCGGTTAAATTATGATAGAGCCTGTTAATCATGCGCCAGAATTTATTTTTTCTTTTCTCTGGACATTCTGCAACACTATTTCCCAACCTCTACCCCAGCCCAGTGCATGAAACTACTCCTATATGGAGTGTGACCTTTGATTATTCCCCACCTATAAAATATGAGCACAGGATGAGTTTCCTTCCTAACCAAGGACCACCCTCCCTTCCCCTCTGTCAGCCCAAAACATAAATGCACCAGCCCCTGGTGAACTGTCAAGCTGCAAGCTAGAGCCCTGAGTCCTGCAGGCACCAGCAGGGAAAGCCTGCCAGCAGGAACCACTGTTGACTACTATTTTTGAAGAAATGCACAGCCAGGAAGCAATTATAAATTTGACCCATCTCAACCAACACAGGGCTAAACCAGGGTGCAGATCTTGCACACTAGATTGACCTTTATCCTTAGGGTAAGAGGAACAACTGAAGGGATTAAACTATGAAGTGTCATGATCACAAAATTAGGTATCTTCAAATAGCTCTATCTGTGATAAAGGAACAGCCATTATGCTGAATAATTTTGATAATTTTCCTCAGATTCATACTCCACTTACATTATGAGTGCTATGTGCCATGATTTACCCAAATAGTTTTAGTAAATTCCAGTCTTAACAAGATAAGAATCATAAATGTCTAGAGATTGCAAAGACATACTAGGTCACTTTCTCAAAATCCTTTGTTTCACAGAAAAGAAAAGGCCATAAGGTGAAGTACTTAGTCGAGGTCACTTGGGGATGCTAACAGCAGAGTGGGAAATCGGGGACTACAGCCAAGAGTTTCCCCTCTCATTCCAAGGTTTGTTCCACACTTCTTGGCTGTTTAAATTCCTTTAGCCCCAGTGTATGACACAGATCAGGTTACTCTGGGGAAATGAATTAGAGGGATTAACCACTGAAAAGTTATAGTTTGCAGTTAAAAGAAATGAGCTATCAAGCCATGAAAAGATATGGAGGAAACTTAGTGTATATACTAAGTGAGAGAATTTAATCTGAAAAGTCTGCGTACAATATGATCCCAACTATAGGATGTTTAAGTAGAAGCAAAAGTATAGAGATAATAAAAAAGATCAGTGATTTTCAAGGGTTGAAGGGGCAAGAGCAATGACTAGATGGAACAGAGAGCATATAAAGCAGTTAAACTATTCTCTGTATACTATAATTCTGGAAACATGTCATGATACGTTTTTCCAAACCCAAAGAATGTACATTATATCAGTGAAACCTAATGTGAACGATGGAGCCCTGTCTGAAAATGAGACACCAATGTGAGATCATCAGTTACAAAAAAATGCACCACCCTGGTGGGGGCCTGTGTAAATGCAGCCGGTTGTGCATATTTAGGGGCAAAGGTATATGGAGAAATTATTTTGTTTCTGCTAAATTTTGCTTTTAAAGTTGTTATGAAAATGAAAGTCTATATTTTAAAAGTTATAATTTTGACAATAAAATTTCATTTATACACTTAGAAATACTTCAGAATGTAATTCTTAAACTACAGAAATTTTAAGGGTCTATTACTACAATGAATTGTATCTTCTAAATTTGTTGTGGAACTGAAACAAATAAAATATAACATCTTGCATCTCCTTACAGAAAACATCTCCATCAGTAATAGAGAATATTTTCACTATGACTTTGTCTCCATCTTTATAAGCTTACCTCTTTATTGTACAAAATTCTCTAATCTGAACTCATTTCATAACCTGAAATGGACTTGTCACAGTGCGTAAGCGTCAGTCTATTGCTGTTAGGAGAGAACTTCGCTGTTGTTGCAAAATATTAAGAGAGAAAAGGCGATATTTTGAGAAAGTTGTTTTTTAGTTCTGTGGGCAACTACCAGCTCACGGCTGCTGCTGGTGAAAGTTGATCGAACTATGTCCATTTTCATATAAGAGATTTTAATATGTCAAATAAACATGGAGAAACAGGGCTGCGGATTTAGCTCAGTGGGTAGAGTGCTTGCCTAGTAAGTGCAAGGCCCTGAGTTCGATCCCCAGCACAAAAAAAAAAAAAAAAGGAATTAAAAAAAATGAAGAAACATTAATGTACTTGACAAACTAAAAACTGAGAAACTATAAATAAGTAAAAATGACACATATCACATATTAGAAAGGATTAGACAATACCAGATTGATATTAATTTGGTGATAATATAGATACAAAAAATAAAAACTACCTTGGTCCCTAATAGCAAACTGCAAATTAAAGGAAATAATATAAAAATTAAAATGAGCCAACGGGATAGTGGTGTTTGTCTCTGTGCCCAGTAGTCCCATAAAATCGAAAGTATAATACATAAGTGACACCAAATAAATCAACCCACCAATAAGAAAGGAAAAATATCAGTGAAAGGACATACATCATTAATCTGCAGAAATTGGTTCAGTATATGCTAGATATTTCAAGCAAATGTAGCTTTTCGACATGGCTGATAGGCCCAAGAACTGATTATCTATCTTCTATCTATGTCTGAAAAATACTTTTACAAATGAACAGTCAATATACTAGGAGGCAAGAGAATAGTGATGGTGTGGAGGACAGCTAATTCTGAGAACAGGAAATGGAAGTTCAGGGTGCAGTAACTGGGGAAAATGAGATTGTCAAGTGTAAGTCTACTTTTGGTCAAGACATCTATTTATGCTTCACTCTCCTCATTTGTAAAGTTGACAAAACTGTAACTATCATACAAGTTTCATGTGAGAATTAGACAGTATACACACACAGGGCACATAATCTGGCATTGTATGTGGCACATAGTAAACATTTAAAAC
>PVJO010027161.1:0-20081 GCA_004026905.1 Hystrix cristata | reverse complement strand
ATAGTTTCCTTTTCTAGGACATCTTTCAAAATATTTTGTAGAGGTGGTTTGGAGGTCATGAATTTCTTCAGTTGTTCTTTGTCATGGAAATATCTTATTTCGTTGTTGAATCTGAACGATAGTTTAGCTGGGTACATCAATCTGGGTTGGAGATTATTTTCTTTTAAGGCTTGAAATATTTTGCTCCAAGCTCTCCTTGGTTTAAGGGTTTGTGTTGAGAAGTCTGCTGTGATTCTGATGGGTTTACCTTGATAGGTGATTTGGTTTTTTTCCCTAACAATTTTCAGTATTCTGTTCTTTTGTTGAATTTCTGGAATCTTGATTATGATATGTCTTGGTGTAGGTTGATTTTGGTTGCGGGTAATTGGAGTTCTATATGCCTCACTTATCTGTATGTCAAGTTCTCTTCTCATGCTTGGGAAGTTTTCTGTCACTATGTCTGTGAATAATCTTCTTAGATCCTTTGCACTGTCTCCTTCTTTTTCCTTCACTCCAATCAATCTTATATTGTTCTTCTTTGCATCATCTTGCAGTTGTTGTATTGATTTCTCATAGACTCTAGTTATTTGTAAGAAGTTTTCCTTTTCATGGTCATAAAGTGCAGTCCTGTCTTCTAGTTCTGAGATTCTGTCTTTGCTCTCATTTAATTGACTGCGTATACTTTCAAGACAGTTTTTGATTTCTTCGACATCTGTTTGGATCTGTTTCATGGGTTCCATTTCTTTCCTGAACTGAGTGGTCAAGTTTTCCATTGTTTTTCTTAGCTCCTCTGTTTTTTTATGTGTGTCTACTCTAAATTCACTAAGCAGGTCTTTCATTATGGTCATCATCTCTGACTTAACTTGGCCAATTATTTCTAATCTGATGTTCTCTATAATCTCATTCATCTGTTTTTTAACTTCTGCTGCTATCATTTCTGAAAGTTTGGTTGAGTGTTTTCCAATTTCCTCTATTTCATTGTCCTCTGGATTTGTTCTGGATGAGCTGGGGGTCTGGGGTTGTATTTTACTTCTGGGTCTTGACATTTTCTTTCTTTTTTTGTTTTTGGTATCTATATGTATTTCCCCCCTTTTAGTTTCAGTGTTGATTTTTATATTTTGATTATGGGAGGTTGCTTGAAGACAAATATCAATACTTTTTAGGAGAATTCTGTTTGTTCAGTGTCTTCTAGGCATATGTGATTCTTGGCTCTCATGGTTGTCTCAAGACCCTGGATTATGTTAATGATTATTACCTCAGATAATTACAGTATTACCATATGAGAATGTACAACTGGTTACAGCCTGTATGGCACACTCGTTACACTAATACATTAACAATAGCATCAATTACATTCATGAAATTAACTGACTGTGGTAGAAATTAACTTTGTATCTTTAACCATAAGAGCAAGGTCTACACCATCATAAAGCAGAATCCAATACAAACCAGGAGGGCTGGGGATTTAGCTCAGTGGTTAAAGTGCTTGCCTTGCAAGCACAAGGACCCGAGTTTGATCCCCAGCACCAAAAAAAAAAAAGAACTCTACAATATAAACCAGGAATTTGCATGTAGTGGGTATTTTGTTAGTAGAGTGATTTTTTCCCCCCTGCTTGCAGCGGGGATAATGAGGGATCAGAAAAGGTATAGAGGTAATGAGGAAAGTTCTAATAGATGTAAAACTTACAATAGGATGTTACTTATGCTTTGGGAAACTTGAGTAGATAGTTTACAAACAGTGAAAGGTGATAGCAGTGGGTCAAACCATGTAAATTCTATACAATATTTACTCATATGAAAAAGGAAAAGGAGAGAGAAAACAAGAAGAAAAGGAAAAACAGCATTTGCTTAAGGAAGGAAAGATATGAGCCAAGCAGGAGTCAATAAAAGTAAAAATCAAAACAACAAAAACCAGAAAGAATATGTAGACAAGAGAATGTATTGGACAGGTATCAGGATGAATAAGAGAAAGAGAAAATAAGGAGAAACAAAACCAATATATACATATATTATGTATACATACACATACAGTGGGATTTCTCTGATGGGCACCACTGTGTGGGGGGCACAGGCCGAAACCTGATTCTGTGCTCGTTAGCCCTACCACGCCTGCAGTAGTCAGTACTGGGTACTATGTTGATCCTGGCCTCAAAGCATGAAGTCTGGGGGCATTTGTCAGACTGCAGCAATCTGGGGGATCTTTGTTAGCCTGTCCACGTCTCCTTATAGTTTATGTCTCTAAAAGTTCCTTAGTGGTGTGGGTATTGTTGCATTTACCAGATAGTGATAGCTTGGATCAAAAGAGAAATGGGAAAAGAAAAGAAAAAAAAAAAACACTAAGGGAGAAAGGTAACAGTGCTTTCAGTGCAAGGTGTTTCCCACCCTATTTGATGTTCACCCTGCCGGTGCGCGGGCCAAGCCAGCGCAGATCCGCACTAGGAAGCGCCTGACCTGCAAGCTCAAGCCTCGCTCCAAAGATCTTTACAGATGTACTTGATAGATAACTATTGCCTAGTTTTTAATCTTTAAAGTCCAGCATATTATTTAGGCACACTTAACAATCATAACACAATTACGTGACAATCACATAAACTTAAACCTGAAAATGTCTATCAATGACATTAGTCATTAGTCTGCAGTTCACCAGTATGACACGTTGTTTGCCCTAGTTTTGCATCTTAGAAGTCCTGTGCACTTGGCAAGCACAAATGTATTTAATATACCATGAGGTGAGCAATAGCTAGCATATATTGAGATCTTTACATATGTTTTGTTTTTACT
Organism: Hystrix cristata; assembly: GCA_004026905.1. NCBI lineage: Eukaryota > Metazoa > Chordata > Mammalia > Rodentia > Hystricidae > Hystrix > Hystrix cristata. Next base: position 17,321 of record PVJO010027161.1, on the reverse strand, counting down.
CTCAAAGTTTAAATTTCTTTAATAAGTTTAGATAGTATAACTGCATTGATAGGAATTAAAGGATGAGGTTGGGGATTTAGCTCGATGTTAGGCACTTGCCAAGGAAGTCCAAGGCCCTGAGTAGGGTCCCCAGCGTCACCCCCAGAAAAGAATTAAGGGACAGCTTTAAAGCTCTTATAAGTGTAGGAAACAGTGTTAATGACCATAAATAGGTTTATTCCTAGAGATATAGATAGATGATAGATAGATAGATAGATAGATAGATAGATAGATAGATAGAATTTATATAACAAATGTTTGTTTAATCAAAGCCAATAAATGTATATCAAAATAGCTTGACCAAATTTATAGAGATGCCAAAAATTTCAATCATATGTCTAGGATCGAGATATAATGCATATTGTATAAAAGAGCACTTATTGTTATTTCGCATATATTAAACTTAACTTTAAAGCTTAGGCTCACAGTAAATTTTGTCTTTAGATGTATACACATCTCTAGTCCCAGGTATACACGGTGCTTTATAAACTAAGATAATGGTTGTTCTTTTAACCAATCACAAACTGATTGTTGAAAGCATTTTACAAGTCGACGTTCAAATAATCTTTAACTCTTAAAACTCAGTTTCTTAAGTAACCAAAAGCCTAACTTTAAACTGTTTTGGGTACATTTCCTGTTAGTTAAAACTATAGACTTATAACCAATAAGAGTCAGAAGGGGGAAAGAGAGAAGAGCTTTGAGGCCTTGTCTTTTTACTCTTTAATTTACCTTTGGGAGAAAAATCAGCTTTAAAATCTATCTTAAATTTGTCCCAAGTTCATAAAATATAACCTGAAGACGATGTTTTGGGGACAAACACTGAGTTACCAATAATCATATAAGATCTACTACATTTCTTTAAGATCTCCCTTGGGTACATTTGGGAAGAGACAGAGAAAGAAAAGAAAAAAGAGAAAAGATGGATCCATCCCCAGGTCAGGAAGTGAGCTGCCCACCTCACTCTGGGTCCCACCACACACCGCAGCTGGAGCACCCAAACTGAGGTCAGGCCACATGTGCAGCCCGCCTAACCTAGACTCCCACCATGCAGGGACAGGCTGCCCAAACCAGGGGTCACACCACATGTACAGTGCCCCCAAACTGAGGACGGGCTGCATGCACAGCCCGCCTGGCGTCAGAGTCATGCTGCAAGCGCAGCCTGCCCCATTTTCCAGAGTCAGAACTGCCCAGGAGGCGGCTCTGCCCTCTTACCCTAGAGTCAGTTGCACAAGTAATTCCCAGCTCTGCCCTGTTTGCTGTCACGACTAGTGCAGGCGTCCCTGCTCATCACACAGAAATTGTCTCTTCAACCTTCATCAGCAGCTCAGGAGAGCAGCAAAAGGAGTTATACACAAGAGCTGGGTTTTACTCAGCAATTTACCCCAAAGATCTTTATATCTAGGGACCTATAACACACATATCTCAGAAGCCTAGTAAGTCATAGAGGGTTTGAAAAGTTCAGACACGTAATTTAGCAACTACAGATCACATATCAGGGAAACCAGAGGCCCCGTGTGCTTCCCCTCCCCCCTCCAAACAAAGCGCCTCCGCTCTCCAGTCCCCTGCCTCTCCTTGATCACTAGTACAGAGAAAAAGTTAAAGGGTTTGAGTTTTCTGACAGATGAAAGCCTGAGTGGGAGAGATGAGACAAAAGGGGGATTGGGGCTTTCTTAGGGGAGAGAAGAGGGGGGAAAAAAGTAATTCGCTGTATTCCTTCTCGATCTGAGTCAGCAGATTTCACCAAGTCCCATGGATAATATCAGCTATCACCTGAATGACAGTTTGAATCTGGTTGGCTTAGGACATATCCTTCCCACCCAAGAAGGGAAGTCGAGGCCTCAAGTGGATTGAGCTTATGCCCTTCGGTTTTGAGAGACAGAGTGAGAGAGAATCAAAAGGGCAATTTAGAGGGCTTCCCCAGGCTAAAGTATTTAGGACCCGTAAGTGTGTATGATTTTGGATTTCTCTGGTATGACCCAGAGGCCAGTTCTGTCCACTGTCTTAGGACTGGGGTTTCCCACGCCAGCTGCATGAGAAACCTTGCTCAAGACACTGGATGGGGTCTCATCCTTACTACTTCATGTGAGTAACATTTTTCAGGGTTTCATCTAACCCAGGGATGGAGTGTGATCCTAAATTAAAGGACTACTTAGTGAGGCCATATACACTCTAGAGAGCACTGCCTGCCCCCTCTTCTCATTTCTGGTTGGAGGGAGAAAGTACTTCTCTTTAGTGCTTTTGCATACAAGATCTCATTTTCCAGGAGTTCAAGAATCTCTAAGGAAAGGGAAAAAAAACACAAAAACCATAAGCCTATAGAAGTTTGTAGACAGGGAGTGAGAAAGGAGGAAAGAAAGGTAAACTATGCTCGAGAGGGGAAGGGGTTGGGAGAAAAGTGCACTGCAGAAGGCCAGGAATTGGGAGGGCGGTGGGGAAGAAGAAAAAATAAAAAGGCTTCTGGCAAAGTCACTCTCTTCTTAATGTCTCTTTCTACCTCTATTTGTCTCTTTTTACCTCGGCAAGTTTGCTAAGAGAAAATGTCATGGGGCTGGGTCTGAAGGGCCCTGAGGCTGAAATAAGGAACCTGTCCCATGCTTTTGTAGAATAAGTTTGCAGATTTAGTGACTCCCATTACCGATACAGAATTTTCAGGAGGCATCATTAAAAGACAAGAGAAGGGTTTGTTAGCCAGTGATTGTAGAACACACTCAAGAATGAAGTACAAGTGCTCAGAGAAATGAGGTGCATTACAGTTTGCAACTGGGAACCTCTCTTGAAGGGGTGGAAAAGCCTGGGAGAAGGTGGCCCACACCCCAGGATTGTATTAGCCCATTCTACAGGTATAAGCTTTTTTTAAAATAGGTTAATTTGAGCATTCTTTGTGCTCATTCAACCTGTTCCTTTATATTAGGACCAGGCTCCTTTTCCTTATTTTTTTACTTTAGCCAATTTATGAACTTTTAGTATTTTTTTAAATATTGGGATGTGATGGGTAGGTAGGAAGGGCATCGAAATTTAACCAAAGGAACACTGAGGCGGATCACTTTAGGTAACTTCAGCTGGGTCCTGGAAGTTACAGTCTTCTTAAAAGTCCAATTTGTTAGTTTTGATTTCCTTGTTTCCTTTTTACTTATATTTTATTTTTTCAATCCTACCTCAGCAACCAGGAAGCAGAGAGACAAGGAGAAGTGCAGGGAAGGAGATATTCCCCTCCAGGTCACACTCCGGAAACCACCTCTTCTAACAAGGCCCCATCTCCTAATAGCACATTTACCCATGAATTTATCAATGGATTAATCCACTGATGAGTATAGCATCCCCATGATCCAATCACCTTCCAAAAGTCCTACCTCTGAACACATGAGACTTTGGGGGTATATTCTAGATCTAAACCATAATGGTACTACTGTTGTGGGAAAATTGTAAAGAAGAAAATACTGGAAGGAAGCCTCTTGTGTTAGTCAACTTTGTGTTGTTGTGACCGAACATACAAATAAGCAAATAAACACATAGGGAATAGATGGAAAAGGATGTTGAATATAGCCACATGGTCATGATCCATTGTGGTTGTGTGGACCAATGTGAGGGAAGAGCCCCATGGAGTCCAAGTTTGCTGCTCCCAGGATGTCTTCTACCTTCCAATAACCCCTCAAATAGACAAAGCCATCCCCCACACACCACCACCATAACATTAAAAAGAAAGAAAAAGAATAGAAATCATCAGAAGCTGCAGGGTGTGATGGCACATGTCTGTAATCTCTGCTACTTGGGAGACAGAGGTATGAAGATCCCCAAGTTTGAAGCTAGCCTGTGCAATTTAGCAGGACTCTTAAAACAGGCTGAGGATGTAGTTTATGACAGAGCACTTGCCTAGCATGTGCAAGGCACTGGATTCAATTCCTAGCACTGGAATAAATTACAAACAAAACTCATTAGAAACAGCTCTGTGTTTGTACCAAAGTTTGAACCCAAGGCTTTTGCACTGAACCACATTCCCAGGCCCCACACCCATTTAATTTTGAGACAGGGTCTTGCTAAATTATTAAATTGCCCAGACTGGGCTTGAACTTTCCATCCTCCTGTCAGCCTTGTAGAGTGCTAGGATTATAGGCGTACACCATTATGCCCAACAAGAATCCTGCATTTCTAATCTTTATATCCTTGTTTAAATTGTTCTCTAGGCGAAACTGATAATTTTGGGGCTAAATTCTTTTCTTTTTCTGTGAGATTCACAGAAGTGGCTTTTATTTATCTAGGGCAAAGTACACACTGTCACAATCTGCTGCCATGCATTTAGTTTGTGTCTTTAAAAAAAAGTATTTGTATGTATTTTGTTTCCTATCAAGTTTCAAGGAAAGAAAAGAATCTTCTTTGAACACTGATGTGTAGCCAATAATTTTTGGATAAAATGTGCCACCCTAAAGAAATGTGTTCAGCAGATTCTGCCTCCAGGATAGGCGAAGCCACTGGGCTGGGCTAGAAGGACCAGCATGTCACAGTGGGAATTGAAGCCAGTGCTTGCACCCTATTGGGCTCCAAGATCGAGCATCAGGCTTGGGAGCGTAAAGGGCCTCCGCAAAAGGCCACTCCCACCCGGGCCCCCCAGGGGCTGAGTGAAGGCCGAACTAGACTAGTGAGGCCGAACCTTTCAGAACTTTCAGTGGTATAAGCAGCCTGCTGCAGCACATGTACCACAGGTTCACCACTGCTGCTCTAGACAAAGGAGTCACCCACTGTCACCTGGAGTTGCAGGCCCCTGGGATCCCCACAGTGGGTGGCCCCCATCAGCCCTCCCAGCCGTGGCTCTGCACCTTCTAACTACATGCAGGCTCTGGCTTGTAGCAGCTACTGTGTTTGAGATGTGACTGTCACAGCAGATGCAGTCCTGTTCTAGAATGCCATCCCAAGGCTGTGCTGGCTCAGAGCACAGTGGGTGCTGCCTCTATACTAGGCAGACAGGTCTCGCAGGAATGCTTTTCACACTCCTCAGGGACGGCCACTCCCCTCCAGGCTGTCTTCCTGGGATCACCTGCAGGGCCCAGGAGCCGTACTCATTGTTTATTCCAGCGGCGGCCAGGCCATCCTGATCCAAACCCAACTCCCATAGGCTTCTGGGCTGGGCTTCCCCTCATCGTGACCCACAGTCCTGTAGGGCTGCTCAGTAGGTAATTTTGGCAACAAATTCTACCATCCTCATGCTAGCATTCTGGCTCAGCCACCACTCAGAGGCGGCCCCTAGAAAGCCGCCACCCCCTCCTCTACCACTGGCCTGCTTCATAGGGCTATTTCAACAAGACGATGGCAGGAGATTTATAAGCCATTCATGCCCCCGTGCAAGAAGCCACATCAGAAAGGAGAATTCCAGCTCCTCAGCCTTTCCCAGCTCAGCGCCTCCCCATCAGAAGACAATTTCTGGGACTTTGTACAATTCCAAGCAGGCTTTCATTGTCCAGCGCAGGATTGCTGCACCATCCCCCAAGACATTAATTCAGCATTAGGAAGTGCTACAAAGAGATGGGCCGCATTCCAGGCATGTCATCACTGGGGAAACAATAAAACGCCCAAATGGCCATAAAGGCTCTAAACTGTGGCAGAGATAAAGGCAGGTCTCTGAACCTTCTCCAGCAACAGCCTTCTGCAAGACCTCGGAGTGCAACCCCAGGAACTGTGCGTCTGCTCACTCAGCAGAAACCCAGAAAACATTTCCAGCTTTGAAGCCCCATCTGACTTCAGGGTGGGGCAGAACAGGCAAGAGTTAGAAGGCAGCAGACTGTGCTACCACTTGGAGGGCCCCAAAACTGAGCCAAGAGCCCCACACCCACATACACCCCCACATCCACATACACCCCCACACCCCCACACCCTCCCAGCCCATGTGGTCTGATTTAGCAGATATCTGGAGTAAGAAGAGTCCAGCTGGTTCATAATTTTTAAAAAAATTTCTTACATCAGAACTTTTTAACTCATTTGGTTCTCAAAACAAGCTAGGACAGGTATTATTGCTCCCATTTTATAGATCAGTGACCAAGACTTAGGTAGTTGATGTGTACATGGCTCTTATGTGGCAGAACCACTCAGGTCTTCTGACTCCTAATTCATCACTTTCTATGAATGTGCATTACATCCCCTTTTTAGAATTTTCACCAAATGTTATAAACAGATTTCAAAGATGCTAAATTTCTCCATTTGACAGCAGAACATCAGAAAAGCATTCTTTTTTTTTTTTTTCTTCAGAAAAGCATTCTTAACCTGAGGATGTAAGAAGCACCTCCCAGAGCAATGTCTGGCCAACTCTCAGAACTTGCTCTCCCTGCCTGACCAGAACCAGAATTTGGGCTACCTGGCCATTCTAGGGTGGGAGATGGAAATAATCTGGAAATTCATATGCAGAAGTAGATGGGCGTGGAGCCCCTACTCGTCAAACATCCAATGTGAATGTCTTCCTTTAAGGTCAAATTGAAATGGCAGATTTCAATATATATCATTTAGGATTTGTGAGAACACTTTGTTTTTGCAGTTTACAATGTGTTATGGTTTGTGTCTAGATGTCCCCCCAAAGCCTCATGTGGTAAGAGATAGCTGGATCTAGAGTGTGCGGTTACTAAATTAATCTATTGATCGGTTTGGCATGGTTCTGCTGGGATCAAGGATGTGAAACTGAGATTGGGGGTGGGAGTGCGGGCCGCCCTGGGGGCAGGTAGCCTAGATAAAAGATACAGGAAGAAGCTAACTAGCTGCTTGTTTGCATTGCTTATTTGCGTACATTCCTTGCATTTCCTGACTTTACTTTGCTGCCGGTCTGCCATGCCGGTCCACCCTGCCTCTGCCATGCCGCCCTGCCTCGGACCCAGCGGACTATAGACTGAAACCTCTGCAGACTGTGAGCTAATAAACCTTTCTTCCCCTAACTTTGGGTGTCGAGTATTCTGTCCCAACAAGGAGAGAAAAGTAACTAAAACACAATGTATTTAGTCAATTAACGAGCACTTTAGGGATGACACCTGTTTGTTCAGCCCAATGCCCAGTGAGCTACAAATGCCTAAGAAACATGAGCTCTTTAGAGATGCTCTGTGATACATTTTCCTCTCTTGCTTTCCTCCCTAAAACTTTGGAGCCAAAAAGAAGAAAGTAAAAGCTCTCAGGATCTCTGCTCCATGTACCGAGGTCCAAACTCATGCCTATGGATTAGCATCTTCAAGGCATCAAGGAAACAGAGCGTCCTTCAAAGCTGTCACTGCAGAGCAAGGAGATGGATGCCCCAGGATGGGTGCCCAGGAGACCGCCTCCCACTTGCAGTGTTGGGTGCGCTCTGGCCCTGCGTTACCTTGAGAGGTAAGTTAGAGCACAGAGTGAAAGGAGAAAATTCCAAGCCCACCTGATTGGCCTACAGGTTACTATCAAGGCGCATCTGAAGAGTCTGATACAAAGTGTCACTTCCAGTTGGAGCCCATGTAGATGACTGTCCATGAACCTGTAATCACTGAAGACTTGCTGTGGTCATCTTCCGTGGGTGGCAAGTGACCTAAGGTAGGGAGGTAGGCAGTCGGGGATCTCCCAGAGCCATGGCCACCAGTGACTCAGCTCCTGCTCTGCAGAATCTTTTCTTCCCCCTCAGTTGTTTAACATCCTTCCAGGCTCTTCCTACGAAAACTCAATCTCAAGAAAGGATGTGAAAGCAGAACCAGAGCCAATGGGAGGTGGAAGAACATTTTGGTTTTCTAGATGAAGGGGCTGAGATGACTGTAGCACTGAAGGTGTGTGCCCCATTCCAGCAACTCGCACTTATAAAGACCAGGAAGATTCAAGGCATCAGTGAGAAGGGAAATATTACTTTGGATGGGACATAGGACATAACACTGCTTATGGACATAACACTGGTTAGGACATAACACTGGTTACTTAGGACATAACACTGGTAACTTCTGCTTCACTTGCAAGACTTCTCATGATCCCAAAGGGACAAGCTGTAGCACACACTTGACACCCACAATACCAGTTCCAGGAACAAAGTGAGCTGCTCTGGTCTGCATATCTGACACGGACATGCTACAGCTTGCATGTGAACAGTTATTCACAAAGCACTGGCCTTGGGTGGATGATCAGAGCATCTTCTGTGCTCTTTGTTCTTGTGTCACTTTTCTCACTGAGCTAGAATCGTCGCATGCCCTGCCACTCCAGTCCTAGGAAAATCACAGTTCTCTCCACTTAGATCCCCCCAGGTGAGCAGCATTTACAACAGGAGCCTTTATCCAACATCTTGTTCACACATGCTGGTGCAAGACGCATCTGTTATGTGCTGGACATTGGGCAGGTGCAGGGCAGCCAAAGTCACATAAAGCATAATTCCTATGCTCACCACAGTCTCATGGAGGAAGATACCAAAGTAACCAAGTTCACCACATGTATGTTTTGCTAAATCTTTTCAAAATGTTACCAGGTTTTGGGGTGCTGTAATCTATACTTCTGGAAGTGGTTTCTAGGTTCTTTCTGTCCTAAGCGAATAAATTGGTCAAGACAAGCATAAATGGTAGCTAAGTTTACCTGTGTTCCAGATACCTGTATTCATCTTCCCATGAGTAAGGGCCACAAGATAGTCTCCACAGGCACCTCAAACTTAACATGTCCAGGAGCGACTTCTCCATCCCCCGCAGACATCCTTCTCTCCATTTTCCCTATCTCAACCCTCATGGCACCACCAGCAACCCAGGCTCCTGCAGAGCAAGTTTGGGCCAAGCACAAGTAGGAAAAGAAGTACAACCTATAGCATGAGGGTGGGCCACCATGTGAGAGCGGCAAAAATTCCATGTGGACCATCCTTTTGTGTCATCTACTCCTCAGGCTGATGCCAGGTCTAGGCCATACTATCGAAAAACCTGCTCAAGTTCTCGCAAGAAGTCCACGTGCAAGGATTTGGGGACTATTCTGTGCATGTGTTCTGGGATTTTGTAATTAACAGGTCACACCCACATCCCCAACCAGCTCTGCTACACCCTAATCGCCCGTCTCAAAAGGGCTGGGGCACTAAGAAAAGAGCAGCCAGCAACCCAGGCTGTGGTGTACAGGGATGCTGAGGGAACACTGTGGAAGCAGATGTCTAGCAACAGAAATTTGCAGTTCAATATGGAAAGGGAAAGGATATAATGATACAAAGATAGATACAAAGTCTGCCTTAAGCAAGAAGCTTTCTCAAAACCTGTTTCCTTTTGCTTCATTTTATTATCTCTCATCCTCGGTAGATGATTTTTTTTTTTTTTGAGACAGGGTCTTATTACATAGTTAATGCTGACCTTGAACTCACTATATAGAAGTTTTTTTTAATATATTATCCACACTCATCCCCCATTCCACTGAAATTTTCCTACAATCACCAGTAACCTCATAATTGACAATCCAACGGTCTCACCTTCGCCTTTTGAATCCCATGGTGTCTGGTCTCTTAGCTACTCCCTCCTCCTTTCTTGGTCTCCCTGACACCCTTTCTCCCTCTTACTCCCTGACCAGGAACTCCTTGGTGATTCTGTTCTTAGCTCTCTTTTTATTTCCACACTACTTGGTCTCCCCAGGGCCATCTCACTCACATTCATCATCAATTATCCTCTCCCTGTCGATTAAAACCCTTTGCAGGTGCCCACAATTTCCCAGGCAGTGTATGAAATACTTCACGTGTATTGTCTCATTTAGTCCTCAGTCTGGCAAGACAGGATTTAGATTCCTTTTTCACAAGAGGAAAACAATTAACAGACGGCTAGTAAAAGGCAAACCCAGGATTGAAATTCTGCTCCGACTTTCTAAACCACCAGTTTATACCACCTCTCTTTTAGGGTGTCACCTTCAATTCCTTCTCCTTCACTCCAGAAACCTATACTCACCTTCCCATGAGCCAGGGCCACAAGATAGTCTCCACAGGCACCTCAAACTTAACATGTCCAAGAGCGACTTCTCCATCCCTCGCAGACATCTCTTTCTTTCCGTTTTTCCTGTCTCAACCCTCATGGTGCCACCAGCAACCAGGGCTCCTGCTTTAAATGTGTGCCTGCTGTTTGCCTGTGACCCTTCTCCCTCCTGGCTTCCTCTCTGGCTCCACTGTGCCTGCCTTCACCTTCCTCAACAGTTCCGGCCCCTTCCAACCTCCCCCTTCCCAGTTCACCCCTGCAGTGCATCCCCCGCACTGCGGCCACTCTCCAAAACACAACTCTGATAATATGACAGCGTTAAAATCCCTTGCTCATTGCCCAGTACCCTCAAGTCAATTCCTAAACTCTTCACTTACAAGATAAAACCTTTTAGGACTGAGCTACTGTTGCCATTAGCTTGGGTTCTTGCTTTGAATAAATGGAAATTAAAACTAAAGCACACATTTCCAATTAAAAAGCTTTAATTGGAAAGTTGGAAGAAAGATAGGAAAGGACTCTACCTTAGGTAGTTAGAAGGCCCCACTGTGATATAGGGGTTGAGACTGGTCCACCCACAAAGGCAGGAGGCCAGCTTTTAAGGATTAGCTAGTGGGATGGAGCCCAGGTGACCATTATCTCTGTCCAGGTGTCATAGTTCTGGAACCTTGATGCCTGAGGGATGTTTCATTCTCAGGAAAACATCGTCTATACCTGTGGTGGTATCAATCCTGTGGGGCTTTCCCTCTCCCAGAATCCAGGTGATCACAGCTTTGACACAATGGCTGGAGACTTCGGGGTGTAGCTGAATGTCCCCGTAAACCTCTTATCTTGGCGTCCTCAGTCCTGAATGAGGATGAGATTATGTAAATTCAGGGCTAATCAACCCTACCTGGCCAACTCCTAGACAGACACTACCAGAGTGATCGGCATACCCCTATGCAGCGCTGAGGAGTGATTTGACCCACGATTTATAGTAACAAAAGATATGAAATTAAGGTCAAGCTTTGTTCTGCTTTTAATTGCCAGTATTGGGCATCTCTAGGCCTAAGTGAAGAGTCATGGTTCAGAGCAAAATGGCTTTTAAGTCCCTGACTACTCCTGTTACCTGAGTAGTTAGAGCCCGAGATTTTGTCTGCTCCTTATCCCCACGGTGGTCCCTGACTATGTTATGACCATGTCACCAGCCTCTGCCTTTCCATTTTGCTTCTGCCCCTTTCAGAAGTAGTCTGTGGTCTGGCCACCTCAGCCACCCCCCATCCTAGGAAAGCCCAAAGCTCTTTTCTGTCATGTGATTTTGTGTATGCCTTTTCCTCCACCTTTATAAAAGCTAAAGGATAAACCCTACTCGTCCTCAATACTGTTCAGATGTCACCTCATCCAGGAAGTCTTCCCCAACTTCTCCCCATCGCCCCCTATTCCTTCCCAGGTGCATTTCTGTCCATGTTCCCACCCCAGAGCATCCCATGTGTCGCTCTGTTCCCCTCTGTATGCATGGACCTCTTTCCTCAGCTATGTATCCCTTGCCCCCAACTAGGCTGCATGCAGCTCACTCGAGCTGGTGCCTTATTAGTCCTTCCATCTCTGGGGCCTGGCAGAGTGCCTGGAGAATCATTTCTTTAATAAATATTGATTGGTCAGTTGATTGATTAAATATAAAACAAGGTTCCTCCTGAAGGAACTGTAGTCCAGGTGGGAGGAAAGCCAATCACCGATAACATGTTAGAAGATACTCAGTGCCAAGAGTGTGTTGTCCTGACCACAGGAGCTGTGGAAATTTGTAAGAGGAAGATGCTGGAGAGAGGAATCAAAGAAAGTGTAAGTAATGGGAGTACCAGATTTCCTAGACGAGAAGAGAGATAATCAACACACAAGCCTAGCCAGGGCTCAACCTACACCTGGTTTATTATCTGGCAGCAGCAACATTGTGCGAGAAGCCATGCCAGCAAGCATCCAGGGTCCCCTCCACAAAATTAGCATGTCTCTGGGGGAGGCCAGAATCCCACAGTCTGGGACAAGACAAAGAAGGCCTGTTCCAGTTATGCTAATCGCTGCCACTCTCCCACAAAGGATGGGGCTGCGAAAGATTCCAGGAGCCAGCCAAGCAGACAGGGAATTCCTCTGCTTCCACCTCCCCTGCCCTCCAGCCCGCCTGGGCCCAGGGAGGGGGCCACCAGCCATCACCCCCAAAAGCTGTAGGCAGAGCCATATCCTATGCCCCAGAGCCTCTCACTGACGATATGGGATTTGAAGACCACGAAGCTTCCTACCCAGGAAACCCAAAGCTTAAATTTGTACTTTAGAAAGAGTGCTTTCTCTAGAACACTGCTTTTTAGATGCAAATGACCCTGAAAGAAGTGGCATATTAAATTGCTAACACCTTAGTATCAATGCTTTGTGTTCAGCTTTCCCAAGGGACCTGGGACCATCTGGGTAATGCAGGCGCAGAGCTGTGCAGGAAAAGCAAACAGAACAGGAAGCTTTGCTCACAGACCTACTCCTCTCTGCAGTGTGCACCCATCTGCTGTGGCCCGGTGGACCAATGCTGGGCTGGCCTTTCCCGCTGCCACCATCCTGGGCTGAGCAGTTCTTCTGAGAATCCTCCATCCTCATGGACTCCCCCTATGCAACCCCAGTGACTCTCTGGGAGTTTGCAGCCCCAGCAGCTCTAGTGGAGTGCTGCCCCATGCTGAGAAACATTTATGGGAGGAAGCTGTCCATGGTTGTTACATCTCGTATCTCCATGACCCCCCAAAGCCTCATGGGGTCATAGGTGGGGTTTTTTGGAGGTGGCTGGATGGCAGGTATGTGCTGCTGGGATCAAGATAGTGATGCTGAGACTGATTCATGGTGGGATGCTGGTATTAAAGCTGCCCCACCCTGGGTGTGAGTGCTACCCACCCTAAGAGTGGGTAGCCTAGATAAAATAAGGGACAGAAAGAGGGTAGTTGCTTACCATTTGTAGCTTGCTGCTTGCTCCCTTCTGCCTTCTGCCTGCCATGAACTGTTTCTCCTCTGTGATGCCCCTCTTCCATGCCACCCTGCCTTGGAGCCAGCCAACTATGGACTAAAACCTCTATAAATTCTGAGCCAAATAAACCTTTCCTCCTTTAACTTTGAGTGTCTGGTATTTTTTCTCAGCAACCAGAAAAGTAACTAAGACAATGGTAGTTCTCAAACTCCAGTCTGCATCAAAATGAGCCCAAGTGCTTGTTAAAACAGATTACACAACAACTGGGGAAATGGGAAAATGATAGTCAAAGAGAACAAGATTTCACTCAGACAGGAGGATTATGTTCTGGAGTGTTCCGGAGATCTGTTGTACAGTGCTTTTTTTGTTTTGTTTTGGTTTGGTTTGGTTTTCAGTGGGGTGGTGCTGGGGATTGAACTCAGGGCCTTGTGCTTGCTATGCAAGCACTCTACTGCTTGAGCTAAAACCCCAATCCCTGGAGATCTATTGTACAGCATGGTGACTATAATAAATGTATTATATACTTGAAAACTGCTAAAGGTGGATCTTGAGTATTTTCATCACAAATACACACAAGAGTTAACTATGCGAGGCGCCTGGCATGGTAGCGCATGCCTGTAATCCCAGCAGGAGGATCATCACATATTTGAGGCCAGCCGTGGCTACATAGTGAGTTCAAGGCCAGTCTGAACTGCATAGCATGGTCCTGTCTCAAAGAAAAAATACAGAGCTAACTATGTGTGGTGATGGCATATTAGAGAGCTGGATTGTGCCAAACATCACACTGTACACCATAATGTTACAATAATAAGTTTTTTAAAACTGCTGGAGGACTACATCCTCTGGAGTCCCTTACCTTATTCAGTAAGTTTGAGATGGGGCCTAATACTTGCCTTCTAACAAGTTCCCAAATGATGCTCATACCCAAAAACCACACTCTGAGAACCACATATGTGTGGCCTTGCTGTTCAAATTGTGCACTGTGCATCATTATTGTTAGGACAAAAAAGGAAAAGAAGCAGGGTACAAGCTCAACAGGACAGGTTTATTTCAGAACAAACCTGAGAAGGACCACTGCTGGCATGAGAGACCAGATCAGTAACTCTCATACAGGCTACAAGGTCTTTATAGGGTCATGAGCATTAAAAAATGGGGGGAAGGGGGTAGTTGTGGATGGGAAAAACCACAATGAGACTTTCAGGGGGAGAGTTCAGCATGAAGGATTTGTGGCTATCTGCCAGGGACCAGGCTTGAGGACGTCCAAGGAGCCGCATGTTGTTTGTCAAGAGCAGGGCTGAACAATGATTGGGAATTATTGGTGCAGCTGTGCTTACTGGGCCTCATTGACTAGGACGACACATCTGCAGCAGGTGTAAAAGCATAGCGGGGGAAGGGATTGAAAGTCATCTCTGTTCAGACCAGGATAGCGGTGGTCTGATTCCTTCAGGAATCCCCCATATCATTTGAGAGCTGGTTAGAAATGCAGAATAAGAAGCTGCACTCTGGCTGGGAGAGGTAGTCCACTCTTGGAGTCGCACCTACTCAAGAGGCTGAAGTGAGAGGACTGCTTGAGTTCAAGACCAGCCTGGGGACACTGCAAAACCCCAACTGAAAAACCAAACTAAAAAACCACCTGCATTTTAGCCAGATTCCCAGTTACTCCTATGCACATTAAATTTTAAGAAGCTTTCTCCAAAGCAGTGTTTCTCAAAGTACATCAGAATCATCAGAGAGCTTATTAATAATAAAAACGCCCAGGACCCACCCCAACCTCCTACATCAGACCCTCCAGGGCAGAGGTCGAGTGATACCCACCCTTAGGACAATACTGTCCCTAGCTGGCTGCCCATTAGAATCTGTTGGGGAGCTGGTCCTGGCTGTACCTTACAATGATTAAGTCAGACTCTTTGGAGGGGCACACAGACACTGGCATTTTTTAAGTTCCACAGATCATTCAAACATGCTTTGGAAGTTGAGAACTTCTGCATTTGTTGAGACAGCAAATGTTGAGAACCAGGTTCTCCAGCTCGCTGGTGAATTCCCCAGGGGCGCGCTTTACTGTTTACGTCTTGAGATGAAATTCAAGCATGAAGTGCATCATTTTATGCATTTTAAAGTATACAGTTTGGGGGGCTGGGGATTTAGCTCAGTGATTAGAATGCTTGCCTTGTAAGCACAAGGGCCTGAGTTCGATCCCCAGCACCAAAAAAAAAAAAAAAAAAAGTATACAGTTTGCTGGGTTTTAATATAGTCCCAATATTGTACAACTATCATCACTAACATCTCATCACCCCAAAAGAAAACCTGTACCTCCCAAACCCTTTCCCCCATCTCCTGACAACCACTATTCTACTTTCTGTCTCTATGGATTTTCCCAGTCTGGACATTTCATAGAAATTGAATTATTCAATATGTGACCTTTTGTGTCTGTCTTCTTTCTCTTAACATAATTTATTCATTCATCAGCTGATAAACATTTGGGGTTTTTCTACTTTTTCACTATTGAACATACAGGTACAAGTTTTTTGAGGGAATATGTTTTCAGTTCTCTTGGGTGTATTGTAAAAGTGGAATTGCTGGGTGATACACAGTAACTCTGTTTAACTTTTTGAGGAGACTACCAACCTGTAGTAGCAGCAAAGCAGCGGCATCTTTTTATGTTCCCACCAGCAGTTTATGAAGGTTCTGATTCTCCACATTCTCACCATCTCTTCTTCTTCTCTTCATTTTGTTGTTGTTGTTGTTGTTGTTGTTGTTATAGCCATTCTATTAGGTATGAAGTACACCTTATGGTTTTGATTTACATTTTGCTGATGGTGATGAACATCTTTCCCTATACATCTTGAGCATTTGTATAACTTCCTGGAAGAAATTTCAGTTCAAATTCTTTGCCGATTTTTAAATTGGATTGTTTCTCTTTAAGCTGTATGAGCCTGAAAGGCTATAAATATTGTACGTACTTGGGCTCCAAAGAGGTCAATTAAATCAGAACACTAGAGCAGGCCTGGACATCAACATTTTTAAAGTCCTCTAATCTGCAGAAGGGGTTGAAAATCACTGGTTTACTTCATGTGGCCAAGCAGGAAGAAAGATGCTATGGAAGAGCCCACAGCGTTTAGGATCTTGTCTGATCCTCTTGACTGCATCTGTTCATCAAACATTAAGTGCCTGCTTTGTGCCCAGCACAGAGCTAAAGTAAGGAGAGGTGGAAATCAAGAGGAAAATGAAGATGAAGAAGATACTGTTGCTGCTGTGCAAGAGCTCAGTCTGACCAAGAAGCCAGACCCTAAGCAAATCGTAACCACCAATGTCTTAAATGTTCTGAAACAAGTATGCACAGAGTGTCAAGGGGACTGCAAGGAAGGACAATCAACTCACTCCTTCCTGAGGACATCAGTGTTGCTGAAGGTGGGCTGGTGGTCATCCAGGCCCCCCGCTCTAGGGCAGCCCCTTCTAGCAGTGTCAGCACCCATGGGATCACATTAGGAATACAGAATCTCAGGGCCCATCCCAGACCTACTGTACCAGAATCAAGTTTAACGAGATTCCCAGGTGATTCACATGTACATTAATGTTTGAGGTACATTGATCTCAAATGATGTCTATTAAAAAGCATCCAGAAAATCTGCCAATTTATAATAAACTAAATGAACAAAAATTCTAGAGCTATGAGTTATGGGCTCATTAAATTATTCCTTAAAGTAATTGCCCTCCTCTCTTAAAATGCAATGCATTAGTGTATTCTAGTAATACGTATCTTAGCATTAAAGTGTTTATCAGAATGTTTTAGTCTATATCATTATCTTTCTAAAGCTTTCTCTGTCAGCCAAGTTACTAAGAAACAGAGTCAAGACCAAAGATAACATTAGCACTTGGTATTTGAAACTGAAGTACAGAAGACGGTCTTTCTTTCAAAGCCACCTTGTTCATAGTTTTATAACAGATTTGTACAGACAGGTGGCTTGCTACGCATTGCACAACAAATTATTGGAGCAGTAACTGGTTTAAAACTTGGGCAAAATGATCCATTTGACTGTGTTGAACCCAACAGATCGTGTTTGCATTTGACCCTTCTATAACCCACATCACAACCTTTCCTGACTGCAGGGTTTTCCAGAGGCTGGGTGATCCATGCCCTGATCAGATTGGCTTACATCTCATTCCCACATACCCTACAAATTACATCTAATTCCCTGTATAAAAGGCCCCACATCTTCAAGCAGTGTTATGGTTTGTGTCTAGATGTCCCCCCAAAGCCTCATGTGGTAAGAGATAGCTGGATCTAGAGTGTGCGGTTACTAAATTAATCCACTGATCGGTTTGGCATGGTTCTGCTGGGATCAAGGATGTGAAACTAAAATTAAGGGTGGGAGTGCTACCCGCCCTAAGGGCAGGTAGCCTAGATAAAAGATACAGGAAGA
>PVJO010027160.1:0-20071 GCA_004026905.1 Hystrix cristata | reverse complement strand
GTTGTACCCCTTGCCATTCCTTTCCACGCTTGCGATACAGAGCCATCTCTGGAACATGGTTTATATATCTATGGTGGTGACATGGCCCAAGATATTTTTGGATATTCTTAGTAACTGGGTACAAAGACAGTCATAAGTCAAAGGTGACGGAGAGGATAGAAATCTTTTGATGCCGGGCTTGCTCCTCATTCCGCATTGCTGGACTTTGCCGTGTACACATCGTGCCTGGCTGGCCCCAGTTCACATGAAAGGGCTCCACTGGCTTCTAACAAACCGTATGGTAAGAACAGCTACATTTCTTTCTTCTGATACCTCCAGGCACTGCCGGGCAGCTGGTATTAATGAATAATGGCCAGCGAAATCACGGCGTGTTGTTGCTAGGGAGGAGCAGTCTATAGCCAGGAGAATTACAGACTGATAGGCAAGAACACACAGGAATAAAAAGGCTGTGTGATTTCTGCATTTCATCTAGACTCGGCCACCTCCACTGCTGAAGGCACCAGAACACGGGGCTGATTAATGAGGATTAATTCTGTTCCTACTGACGGAGGTCCACACAGATGAGACGCAACCGCTAACTACTTTCAATACTGATCAGAGATATTTCAGAGCCAGCGTCCGTCTCTAGAGCCACCGTGGAAATAGGAAGAGAAACTGATAAAAAAAAAAAAAACACTAGCAACCTTTGGTAATGTTGTTTCTCTCCATTTTCCATCCTTCCTTGCATAAAATTTTATTGCCTCCCAGTACATATGTTAAAATCTGTATCATGTTGAGGCACAATTCCTGCGTAACCTTTAGGAGATTCAGATCCTACTGTAACCTCAGTGCAGGAATTTCCTCTCTCTTGCTGGGATCCTTTTCAGCATTGTATAAGCTTCTGTGCAAAACTCAGCCCTTAGGTTCTACAAAGAAAAAAAAAAATCCAGGCATTTTTTGTGTAGTTTTCAAGTTATTTTGCCACTCGCTTTGAAGCCTCCCCAGGACTGTGGCCTGTGGGTCCTCTTCAGAGCCTGGCTCGAGCTGAGTCTTTCTCTAGCCCCATGCTCGGCCTCTTCCGAGTCTCCACCTGATTCCCTTCTTACCAGGAAACTTGGCTGACTTTGGCTGCAAGACTTAAAAAAGTGTTTTTGCAGCAGAGATTTTGGAGCCATAATAGATATGCTCCAATTCTCTCTCTTACACTATGTTATTTTGGAATTGATCTCTCTCTTTTAAATCTATATTCTATTTGCTGCCAATTCATCTCTCTTACTTGGCTCAGATAATTTGTTTCTGGGTTTTGGAAATAATAAAATCTCTGAAGGGAATTTGAGTGTGAACTTCCTAATCCAGTGCCTTTTGAGTAGTTGGGAAAATACGGCATCAAGCGGTTGTACTCAAAGCATTTGAGCTGGTTCTGTACTGGGGCGGGAGTTCCCGTCTTTCTCCCCTGAAGCCAACAGTCAAGATTTCCACCTTCGTAGTAACTGAGACCACTTTAGGAGATGGCAGAGGGCTCATCCAGAATGGACAGGAAGGGCAGGGGCCAAACACATCCTCAGGGTTTGGGTGGACGTACATTCCGCCAGGGAGCTTTCGAGCTAAGTCCTGCGGCTGCTGCAGGAAGTTTCTTTTCAGATGTAGTTGACAGGGACAGCTATCTTGGCTTTAGAGTAGAGGCCATGAAGAGTGCTACAAATGCTTTAGAATTTATTGTTATCATTATCATGATATATAATAAAGGGATTTTTGGACACAGAGATAGGCCAGAGTCCAAAAGAAATACATAAGGTTGGAGGAGTGTATGGGCGCAGAGAGGAAATTGGGATGATGGAGTTATGGGAAGTAGGTACCATCTAAGTGGATGGGGCCTGCCATTTGGACATCCGCAGAGAAAGAAAAGTCTAGGTCGAAAGCCCTGTGGGGACGAAGGATAGAGCTGAGTATTCTGAACATGTAATAATCATAGCTGGCATTTAATTAGTGCATCCAGAGTTTGAGAGTTGATGTTCCCCAAATCCAAATAGTGACACCTAATCGCTGATGCGACGATATTAGGAGGTGGGAGATAGTTAAATGAGGCGCGGTGTTAGTGCCCGCTCTCGAGGGCCACCTCTCCCCTTTGACCACATGGGGGCGCAGTGAGAGGGCTCAGTAACAGGCGCTCCTCAGAGACCGCATCTGTGGGTGCCTTAATGGTGTCCTCGCCACCTGCAGCGCTGCGAGAGCACATTTCTGTTACCGATCAGCCACTGTGGCATTTGGTTACAAGTGACCAAGTGGACGAAGACCGCGAGCTGCGGTGTGCTTGGAGCCCTGTACAGCAAGGCGGGCTTGTGAAGCTCTTAATACTTCCAGCGATCCTGTGAAGCTCCTACTGCGGCCGTCTTGTAACGCCAGGACTTGGGAGAGGATAATGTGGGAAAGTATTTCCGCTGAAGGCTATGATTGGAATGTGCCTTGTCCCTTTAGGTTGACACTGACTCTTTGTTGTGAGGCATTAATGGGGAGGATGGGTTAGTGTAATTATGGGGTGTAGAGGTAGAGCCATTGGGAGGTGGTTAGGATTAGATGAGAGCTGGAGCCCCTGCAGTGAATAATCACGGCTTTGTAAGAAGAGAGATATTGACCCGAAGGTGTACACACACATGTGTGCGCACATACACCCCTCCACACACACCCACGCCCTATTTCTTCCTGTGTGATTCTGCATGACCTCGGTAATTCTGCCAGCAAGAAATCCCTTGCCGGATCTGGTCCCTTAACTTTGGGCCAGAACTTTGAGCCCAAACAAACCTCTTTTTGTTGCAAGTTTACCCAGTCCGTGGTATTGTTATCAACAATAGAAGAGGAACTAAGATTTAAATATTAGAACAGCCAGAGTTGAGCAGAGAAGGAATGAATTGCAAGATTTACCTGACAATATTGTACAACAGAAATGAAGAGAGATAAAATGAAAATTTGAAAAATGCGAAAGAAAAATACATAAACTGGAACAAATTAAGAGAGATGGACAGTAGAATGTAAGAGTTGAATGCATATATAATATGGATTCCAAAATGAGACAAGAGAGAAATAAGCAGGAGAAAATGACCACTCAAATCTAGATCACTCTTAAACACTGTCTCAAACCATAAAATCAAAAAGGAGCACAAAGGAATCAGCACAACCCAGGCTTGCCATGACTAGGAGACAGAATCTCATACACTCTGCACACCTAGAAGCAGAGAAATAAATACCAATTCAAAGACAGTTTCCATTGCATTCCCTGTGCTACTGATAGTCTGTGGGTGCCCACAGTGAGGGGAAGAGCTCTGAGGACACAGGATGGATAAAGAGCTGACACACACACACACACGCACGCACACACACACACACGCACACACACTCCCCTCCGCTGAAGGCTAAATTATTTAACTGAGCTCTGGGACTTGGGTCACAGCACAGTCAAGTGGGGACTTGATTGTGAGTGAAGTTGGAGGTAGCAGCCTCGCAACAGCATTGCTTCTGGGAGAAAGGAGGCAGGTGGAGATTTTCCCTTGGAAAAATAAAAAGGAAGGAAAAGATCAGGAGGGGGAGAAATTGATAACCATACGGAAATAAAAAAGAAGGCACGTACCGTACCACCTCCTTCCTTCCTCCTAACAACTGAAACAGACTGCACTTTACTGAATTGACAGAAGAGGGTGATCTTGAACTAGAAATCCTAATTTCTACAGGAAAATCAGATTAACTCCACAGGAAAGGTGCTATGGGGAGTAAGTAGGAAACAAAAATAAAATATTTCAACTGATGAGCATTTGTACCAAAGAATCAACCAGTAAGCAGGATGCGGTTCCACACGAATTTAATAGTGTTCATCAAGCATCTAGAGCTAGTGAAAAACCAACTTAGAACAAAAAAACTAAATAAAAACAGAAATGGCAAACAATGTAAGAAATGTATTGAGGGTTGACTGAAACTGGGAAAGAAATTGAAGCAGAAAAAAAAAAGCCAGTCTCATAAATGAAGATTAAATAACAAGGTGCTCAATGGAAGAAGACTCAAATGACAACTAAGGGAAATTTAAAAGAATAGGAAAGCAGAGGAGAAAAATAATACGTAGAAGAAAATAAAAGAGTGATTAAAAGATAATGAAAATTCAAATTAAGTATAATTGGAGTCACTGATAAACTAAAATGAAACATAACAGTGAAGTAGAACTAATATTTAAAAATATAGACCAAGAAAATTTTATGGAGATGAGCAAAAACTAGATATTAAAAAGATGCATGGTGAACCTGGGAAATTTGACTTGCAATGATAAACTGTAATACATTTAATTACAGATGGATGAAAATTCTCAGATCCAATCTATTTCTAAAAAATTAAATTGATATCAGCTTGATCAAAATAAGGTAATAATAGCTAAGCAGCATTTTCAATAAACTCCAAAAATGAGAGACAAGTATTTTATATCCAGCCACGTTTTAAGTGCTGTATTAGTCTTCTACGATGCCTTAACAAATTGCTATAAACTTGGTAGTTTAAACATGGAAATGTATTCACTCAGTTCTGGGGCGAGTTGTCTGAAAGGCAGGTGTGGACAGGCCCTGCGGATGGCGGGGGGGGAGAATGTTTCCCTTGGCGCAAGCTTCATGGCTCCCGAAGTTCTGAGCATTTCTGGTCTGTAGCTGCAGCATTTTAATCTCGGCCTTTATCTTCACAGGGCTGTATCTCCTTTGTATATGTGTGTCCAAATCCGTTTTTTTCTTTCTCTGTTAAAGACACTAACAATTGGATTTAAAGCCTACTCTAAATCCAGGGTAGTTTCACTTGCAGATCCTCAGCTAGTTACACCTTCAGAGATCCTGGTTCCAGGCTGTGTCACAGGCACCAAGCAGGGTTAGGACTCAACACCTCCTCTGGGTGGTTCAACCTACGCTACGTGCCAAGGCAAAGGAAACACCAAATGCTTAATTACTCCACGATTCGATTCGTACAGGCCCGGGTCGGGCATTTAGCTCAAGTGGTAGAGCGCTTACCTGGCAAGCACAAGGCCCTGAGTTCGATCCCTAACATCACCCCCTCTAAAAAAACCAAAGTACTGTACTTACAGACCATGCCTAACAAATCTAGCTTTATTGAGAGGAGAAACGACATTTTAGAAACCTAACTTCATTTAAATGAGCTTCATTTAACTGAGAAATGACAGAAAACTTTGGCAAGAGGAGCGGGGTTGATTACTTAGTAAATTAATTGCTGAACAAGGCCGCTAACATGGTGTAAGGGTAGAATGTAAAAATAATACAAGAATACAACTAAAAATGAGAAGGGTAGGAGAAAGCAAGGAAAATTAGAATCAGTTTGTTGACTGCTCTGCTGGTAATAGGTAGGAGTCAAGGGAGGAAATTTTAAAAAACAAACTTCAGAGTTCAAAAATTAAGAAAGAAGAAAGCATGAGTACAGAAGTAACTGCTAGAAAAAATTTGTTTTACATATCAAAAGAAAAAAGGTAAAGAATTTTGTGTATTGTAAGAAACACCATAAATTTTATATAAATTTTGCAGTAAAAATAATATAAAATGATATGACAATATTTATTTACAGTTAATAAATGTAAATAGGTTTAACTTAACTATGAAAAGAAAAAAAAGGCTTCCAGGTTGGCTCATGCAGTAACTGCAACTTTATGCTGATTATTAGAGACAGGAAATAAGTGGGAGTTAAAGAGGCTAAAAATGAAATAATGGGCAATTTACACAGGGCTGATCTGGACCTACTATCAGACAAATCAGACTTAGTGCCAAAAAGCATTAATCAAGACAGCAAAAAAATTCTCTTAGTCCTAGGATGTACTAAGAGTCAGTTTACAACAAAAGCCTAAGAGCTGTGAGCACTTGTGCCTCAAAGGGCATGACCATCAGCGTTTTGAAAGTATCTAGAACATTCCACCCTCGTAAGAGAGAATATATCTTCTTTTCAAGCTTATATATTCACTCATTAAAAAATCATGGTTTAAGTCATAACAAAAACATTGGTAAGTTCCATAAAGTAGAAATATTATAAATAGTATTCCCTAATCACAATGTAGTAAAACTAGAAATTTAAAAATGATTAAAAACCCAGACAACTCTTACATGCCTGTGGATATTAAAAAACTCTTATTAGACAACTCTTAATGGAAAGGGGAAATAGAAACAGAACTTCTGGAAGATAATAATAGTGAACATTACACAACCACATCTGTGAGATATGTCTAGAGGTAAGTTTGATTGCTTAAAAAATTAATTGAAATACAGAAACAAGTTGCTAAATTAATAAAGAGAAAGTATACAAAATAAGAAATGACAAGAGGAAAAGAATGATTGAAACAAAGATAATTTTGATCTCGTTAAATACTAATTTGAATAATTGCTATGCAAATAAAATTGAAATTAAATGTGCTGAAACTGAGCCCAGTAGAAATTGAAAGTTTCAATAGACTGATATTCTTAGGACAAACGGTGTTATCAAGGAACTAACACAAGAGAGTAGGCCAGAAGTTTTCACAGGGGAAATGTACCCCATCCTTTAAAATCTAAGAAACTAACACTACATAAATGATTTTAGAGTACAGAAAAATAGAGTGAAGAAAACTACCCAAATTCTTTAAATGAAATGGGTACAATACTGATATCTAAGCCTGATAAAAATAGAGGTACTGAATTGCTTATGAATATTGATACAAAAATCCTTTAAAAAATGAATGGACTCCAACACTACATTAAGAAAATGATAAACCATGACTACATGTGATTTGTATCCAGACTCAAGGATGATTTAATATTAGAAAATTTATATTAATAAACTTCACTATATAATTAGTGTCAAGAGGACATTTCTAGGTAAATGGATGTATCTTGACACTATAATCTTCCTAAAATGTATTATATTGGGAAAGGGAAGAAATTGTTCAAATGGGAAGGGGAACAAGGGAGGAGGGAGGGGGAAAGGAACAGAGGGACAAGAAAAAAAAACAGTAGAGGGAGGAAAAAAATGGAAGCAAAGCTTTGTAAATAAGGAGGGAAGAGCGGTTGAAGGGAGGGGAGGAGAATGGAGAAAAAAGCAGCAAAATATATCATGTACAGGTACAAATTCCCTATGATGAGTGTTATTATTATGTATATCTAAAATGTGCCACTGAAATGAAATTTTAAAAAATTAGTCTCAAGAGCAAAACAGTCATGAATCTTCTAATAAATATGGAAAAAAGCCTTTGACAAAGTTCCATACTCCTAAAAACACCTGGGAAAAATGTAAATAAATGGAAATTTTCTTAACATAATAAAAAAATCCTTACTTAAATCCTACGGTTGGACTTTCCACAGTGGTCAGGAACATGAGTAATTTCACCATCTCTAGTATTATTTAATGAGTGTTGGAATCATAAGCCAATGAGATTAGAGGAAGGAAACCATATATATGGACAAAAAAACCCTTCAAAAATCCTATAGACTCACCCATGAAACTAATTCAAGCATTAAAAGAACTTAATAAGGTGGCAGTATAGAAAATTAGCTGGTTAACATAAATAGCTTTTACACATGTAAACAACTACTTAGGAGTTATAATGGAAGGAGAACCCATTTATAGTAGCAACATTTGTATAAATGAAATGCTTAGGATAATTTAAGAAATGTGGAAAACTTTTAAGAATCATAAAGCACTTTTAAATAGAATGGAAAATATTCCCTACTCTTAAGGTAAGACATCTAAATATCATTCTCCATAAGTTAATGCAGTTAATGCATTAGTGATCTTAACGCGCATACCAACTAGCTTTTTAGCTGATGGTCATCGCATTATTGCAGTTTGTACAGAATAAGGCAATGTAAGATTAACTAAGAAAACACTGAAAAGAAAGCCTGATGGGTTGAGTGGTGGGGTGGGAAGGACTAAAATGGCTCTCTACAGACAAAGCGTTTGGACAGTGAAAGTAATCAGTAATTAAAACATGAGGTCCTGGAGCACAAACCCTCAGACCAATGGAACAAATTAGAAAATTCAAATGTAGAATAAGAACATTTCAATGAGACCCAAGGACACATAGAAATTTATTACAGGGAGGTAGTATCTGAAATTGCTGGGGCAAAGATAGATTTTTAAAAAATAGTATTGGGATAACTGGATAGCGATTTGAAATAAAAGGCTTGTTCCTTACAACGTATACAAAAATAACCTTCAAACAGATCAGAGATATAAAATGTGAAAACAGAATTAGAAGAAAACATTGTTGAATTCCTTCATAAGCCATGTGGAAGGAAAAGCCTATAAATGCAACTTAAAATCCTGTTGGCTTGGAAGAAAAGATTGACAAATTTAACTTCATTAAAAAACATTTTTTATAGAAAAAATTAGCAAAGCCACCAGACAAGTGACGAGTTGCAAAAAAGTATCTGCAATACATAACATAGATAAAATGCTGACATTTTAGACAAACATACTATCAGCAACTGGAAAAAAGAACAAAAATCTCATGGAATAACGGGCAAGGGACATGAATTGATGATTTCCAAAGGTGATATGAAATGGCTTTCAAACATGTAAAAATGTGTTTAACTTTGCTTATTTAAAAAAAACCCCACAGATCAATACTACACTAAAATAACACTTCTTACCTATCAGGCTGACAAAAGTTAAAAAGCTGAACAGCACAATGCTTGTCAAGCCACTGCAGAAAAAGCCAGTTTTACCCCTGGGAATGGCAGTGCAAAAACGAAGGCCCTCTACGGAGAGAAATTCGTTAATACGTAACAGTGCGCATATACATTTGCTCTTTGACCTAGAAACTCCATTTCTAGAAAATTACTGTAAAAGTATACTTCCAAAAATATGAAAAGATATATGCCTATGTTTATTCACTGAAGCATTATTTGTTATGACAAGATACTACAAATGATTTAAATGCCCATCAGGACTTGATTGGTTAAATTATGTCACATTTATAGAATGGGCTATTAAGTGTAGCTGTGCAAAAAGAAAAAGATCATAGTTATGAACTCACATTTAGGACTTTTTAGGATGTAAATGTATATATGTATATATCTTTTGTGTAAGAAGGGAAGAAATAAGAAACACATGTGTCCATGTATGCAAAAAAACAGGCGAGAGAAACCAGTAAATAATAAAAGTGCTTATAAATAGAGGGTGGAGGGTATGACGAATAGACCAATAAGGCCATATTTAGAAAATAGATAAATGATTTTAATGATGCATTTAACAAACTTGATTTAGAGAACATTTAAGACACCACTGAGCTAAAAATTTAAAGAGCCCACAGTTTTCCCCAAGTAAAACATGGAACACATGAAAATTTGCCCAAATAATTCCTTTCCTAGAGATCCTGGCCAAATAACTTTAGGTTATAAATCAACGATGAAAGATATTTAAGTAATTCTTGCACATTTGAAATCTACGAAACAGAATTCTAAGTAATTTAAGGGTTGAAGAGGTTAAACAATTTGGAGTTTTGAAATGAATAACAATAAATATTAGCAAAATATAACTCTAGTAGCATTTAGAGGGAGATTTATAGCTTGACATACATTTCTTTAAAAAATTAACAAAAATATTAAACAGCCAGGCTAACAAATCATCAAGAGAGGACTATAAATATGAAGCAGGAAGGAATAATAATACTGTTGTAGAGTAAAGGTGTCCAGCATCTGCAAGGAGTGATCGAAAAATGGAGTAAATGTCCAAAAGGAGGAAGATGCACCGGTACCCCAAGGTCAATACATGCATTATGTATTGAAAACATACACTGAGAAAAAATTTAAAGATCAATTAATTGAAAATGTCATTACTGTAAGACACAATGCCATTAATCCCTTGACCTCAAAAATCCTCCCCCTTGCTTTGAACACACTCATCCCACCATCCTGGCCACTTTCTGCAGCAGCCCTGGAGTCCTCTTTCCTGAGTGTCTTCAGCTGCGCTGTTCTGGCTTCCTCCATGTCCTGAATTAGTTCAAAACATTTTCCTTTCGTGGTCATTCTGACTTGAGGAAGAGACAGGAGTCACATGGTGCCAGATCCCATGAATAAGTTGGATGAGAACATACTACCATGTTTTCACAAGCTGCCTTTCTGTTGGGTGACATTTGGCAGCAGCAGTCACCGTATCTTTGATCACACCTCGTAAAGACACTCAGGAAAGAGGACTCCAGAGCTGCTTCAGAGAGTGGCAAAATGATGGGATGAGTGTGTTGAAGTGAAGGGGAGGAATCTGAAGGGGATTTGTGGCAACGTGTCTTGCCGTAATGAATTCATTTTATTGCAATAGTCACCATCTACTTCGATCACCCCCACACCCCAGTGGAGTCTTGAGGCTGTTTCTGCTTACAGCATGGGCCCGGGCTTTCTGTCTCCATGTCCTGTTGTCCAGTCTCTTTGCCTGCGCCTCCCCTCACTGCGTACATAATGTCAGTTCCCCCCGCCCGGCCCTAGAAACCTGCTAGACCAAACCTCTAAGTTCACACACTTCTTTTCTCTTGGTTCTCCTGCACGCAAAGCCAAGCAGACCCTTCCTCTGACCTCTTCCTCCACGGTCCTTGTCACAAGCCTTGCTTTAGGCTGTGCTTTGGGAAGGCTTATGTTTTTGTACAGGTGGACCATTCATGAATGAAATACGGAAGGCATTTTAGAGCAGTGTCTCAGGCCTGGCTGGAGGGTGGTACCATGTATGTGACCCGTGGCCCCTGTGCTGGAACAGAATTTCTTTTTTAAAATTGTGCATTTGGGTGGTTTGCTTAAACTAGATCACTATAAAGTGGAAATAGGGGACCTTGGGAGAAATGATAAATGAGACACCTAACGGTGGTGATCGAGCTACAGACATGTACATATTTTCGTTAGCCTTTTGGTTAAAAAAGTTGTCTCATGTTTTTCTGTCCTGTGACTTTTTCTTTCAAACATTTGAATTTGGTAAACTCTCAATGTGTCTTGGTAGACACGTTTTTGCCTGTAATTCTTTAAAACCATGTGTGACTTAATCCATGTGCTTTTCATTCATTTACAATCAAATCATCAAAATACAGCCTTTAAAGAGCTATTTGGTTTCAAAGAACATTTTAAAATAAGCATTTAAAGTCTTTTGAGAATAAAAATGGGATGCCACATTTTTCCAGAGAGTAAACACGGCACAGCCGAAAACATACTCATGGCCGACAAATTCCAAGCTTCTGAGATTTCCTTCCTTTCTGCTCTTGACCAAAGGAGTCATCTGTGTCTCCCTTTAACTTCTGGGGTGAAGTGTTTTTGAGGTGATAAAGTAGGATTTTTCAAATTACTATTTAAAAGTCTCCTTTGCTGCTTGATGCAAAGGTCATACACAACTCTGATCAAAGTCCTTGATGATGGTCATACACAACTCTCAAATTTCACGGCCCTTTGGGGGTGACCTGCCTTGCAAATAACACAGGATAAAAGAAGTTGCTTCAAATACTTGCTTGAAGGTTTGATTTTGGGTTAGAGCTTTTGTGCAGAATTCATTGTGAAATCATCAAGGGAACAGTGTGGATGCTTAATTAGCAAGTACAGGTGACGCCCCCTGCACCCTGAGTTTTGGACCATTATCTGTGTAGGGTGACGGAAATAGGACATGACTGCCAAAGACTGTGCAGGAAATCTCTAACCTCTTTAAAAACAACAGGGGCTAGAACATGCTCCTGAGTGGTGGGCGAAGATGAGAAAGACTATTATTTGAAGACCTAACTAATATGAACTTCTCATTCCTGCATTAGACCCGAACCATCTACATGTGCCAGGTCTGTTGATGTCACTACTTGGCCATTTAAATTAGTTAGGATTCAGTACAAAGCAGAACTAACAAGGCAAATACGTGTGTGTATATCTCTGTCCATGTGGGTTTGGGATTCTGAAGAGTCCTGATCCCAGACAGTCCTCAGCCTGCCGCTGGCCCCTGGAGACCCAGGAAGGGCAGGTGTTCAGCCCCAGCCCAAAGCACCTGAAAGACACACCCAGAATAATGTCTGACCAAATGTCCGCACTCTCCGTGGCCTGGTCTGGTTGGCACAGAAAATGAGCCATCTGTAATCAGAACCAGGATCGGGGTGGTCTGTGTGATCAGAGCAAACGGTCTCTGATAGGTTTTCACACGTGCCTTCTTGTGCCTCATAATTCATTTTCCAGACCAGGAAATTTTAGGTAAATCAGAAGCCAGCTCCTTTGCAACGTCTCATTGCTTTTAGAATAAAACAGAAACTCCTCGCAGTGTTCTTGGGTTCTCGCCTACCTTCTCATGGGTAGCACCCACCTTTGCCACGCCAGCCTCTTCTCCATGTTGGATGCTCCAGGCCTTCCCCACGCTGGGGGTTCGCTCTTCTGTCTGGGTCTGGGGGCTGCTGTGGACAGTAGCTCACGGTGAGTAAAGGACAGGCGGGGAGTTTCCTTCAGAACACAGCTTTGCAGATGTGAGCAGCGCAGGACTGACATAAATGCGTGTGGAATTTGAAGCCTGTCCTGGCAGCCCTGGCTTTTGGTGCCTTTAGAAACACAACCTTGGCTGCCGTTAGCCTCAGCTGTTCAGTAGCGAGGTTTCTTAAAGTGTGGTGAGACCAGTGAGGCCACAGGCATCTAGAACTTTCTGGAAATGTAGATCCCGGCTTCTTGCCTAATGTGCCCAGTCCTGCTCTCCATCAACAGCAGGAAGAGAAAGGCATTTGTTTTTTGGGAGTGTCATGAGATTTAAGTGAGAGTAAAATATGGGAAACATTTCCTTTGGTGCTCAATACATGATAGGCAGTATTTGTTTGAACAGGAGAGCTAGTGACTGAGGGAGAGAGAGAGCGAGGGAGAGAGAGAGAGCGCGCGAGAAAGAGAGAGACAGAGATAGAGCACATGTTGGGGATGGTGCTGATCTTCATGTTCATTAAAAAGAAGACTGAAGGGGCTTGGTAGCAGGCCACCTTTCTGTCGATCATCTGCTTTCTTTGGGTCCTGTACCTGATTCTGTTTCCTTTCAACAGAGTGTGGCCTGGTGTAGCACTCGAAATAAATCCTTAACTATCTCCAGAACTTCAAGAAAGGGTATTGATGAGACTTTGAAACTGGCTGATAATTGTGCTTCATTTGCAAAGTGAACTGCCTGGAAACCTGATTCTTTACAAGATTACAAAAAATGTCTTTTCTCGACTTCCTTCAAGGATCACTGACTCCTTAGGCTCCAGCTGAACAGAGGGACTTTGTTTGGTGGTAATGAAGATTGAACCCAGAGCCTCTGCGTCCCTTTTTAGTTGTTCTATTTCGAGACAGGTCCTCACTAAGTTGCCCAGGTGGGCTCACACTTGAGATCCTCCTTTCTCAGCCTCTCGGAGTGCAGGGATTACAGGCATGTGCCACCACGCTCACCTAGATGCCGCTACTTTTAAAACTGGTCAGTGGTTACAGAGAACTTGGATGATGTATTGTGCAATTAATAATAATAGTGATTGACTTAATGTCAGCCTTGTTTTGAATCAGCGGTTAAATTTAGTCATTGCATATATAAGCAGAAAGTTCAGAGTTAAATGAAAAAATAAAGTTCCACAACTGTTCTGAGTGTATGTTGGAAGGAGAAAATTACTTCCCCTGAATAGTCTTTTGTTGTCTCTCTGCCCATTTTTTTGGATCGCTAAATCCCGGGGCTTCTTGAGGGTGGGTTGTAGATGGGGCCAGTCTGTCTAGCTCTTCTTGATGGCCTGCCTATGGGGCACAGTGGTCCTGCCCCTCGTCCCAAATTCTGAGCTGGCCCTCAGGATATCGTGGAACCCTGCACTGGAAGTGAGTTAATCAAAGGAAATTCTTCAGATTTGAAAGGCCAGTGCAGGGCAACAGAAGTCTGCCTCTGGGGCTGTGTTGGCGGGGAGCTGCTGACCTGGCGCCATGGTCGCGGGGTTCACATTTCAACTGGCTTTGTCTTTCAACTCGATTCAAGTGTTAATGCCAACAATTTTTTAATAGTTCTTTTTTTTTTAAATCCTATTGTTCATAATGGCCTTTTGAAAACTTGGAAATTCCCTTTGTACCAGTTTCATTTTTTGCAATTTGGCAAAGAAAGCATTGTGTGTTTCTAATGGAACTGTTGATTTTTTTAAAAAAGGTTTTTATCAACAATCTCAGTAGTAGTGGGACCCTCGCATGTTCAGGTCTCTCTGTTACTTGCTGAGGATGCATCATCCACTTTGCTTGTCCTTAGTGATGACCTTGTCACATGGAGAGGCTTGGGACACTGATCAGAAAGCAGTGTATGGAGCGAGGAAAGAGACTGCTCAAAAAATGAGGGTTTCTGGTTGGGGGCATATTTACAAGCTTGAGGCCAACCCTTACGTGTAAATCTCTGAAGGGTTTTGAGAAGCATCTCTTAAAGTTTTTAAATAACTTCCTGAAGTACAGTGGTAGAGGACTGTGACAGTCTTGGGGGGGGGTCATATGATCCGAATTTAATTTTTGAATTATGTGACATACAAGAAAGAGTTCATGGTCGCTGAGAACTTCGTCCAGCTCCCAGTCTACCAGTTCTTCTATGAATTGTACCTTGGAATTTTTCAGGTAGTATTTCCAAAGTCAAGTTTTAGTAGAAAGTCCCAGCCGGGTGGGGTGGCACACACCTGTAATCTCAGAACTCTGGAGGCTGAGGCAGGGGCATCTCAAGTTTGAGCCCAGCCTGGAGACAGTGAGGTCTGTCTAAAATTTTTTTAAAAATGGCTGGGGATATAGCTTAGTGCAAAGGCCCTGGGTGCAATCCCCAGTAACACACACGCACAGAAAAGAAAAGAAAGTTTTATGCAGTATCAGCGAAAAGTGGATACTGTTGTATTGGAGGGAAGGTATGCGTCAAGGCTAAATTGGCAAAATAATTCATTAAAAGAGAATCATAGTGTAAAGATTAAGAGGCACATCTGTGTTAGAAGGTTTTATGAAGGACATCGAGAGTTGGGCTTTCAATTTTAGCTTCATGACAGTTTACGCCCACAGTTTAGTTTCTGCCCACAAAGCAGAAAATATTGGGCTGTGGATTTTGAGTGGAAGTAACCAGGAATCCATCCACTGGTGAGCTATGGAGGAAGGGTGTCATCCTGTTTCTAGGCCCCTGCACCCTAAACACGGGGTGAGTGGAACTTGGCTTCACCCCAGCTGGGGGGAGGCTTCTAGCCAGACCGGCCGCACCTGGGCCACCCCCCCACCCGGTGGCGTGGGAGAATGTTCTTTTCATATTCATTAATCCTCATGTAAGTAAAGGGATGATCCAGGAAAGATGCAAAAGCATGCATAGGTGGGCTCCACTCCGAGAGAAACTTAAAAATATTTTGAATTAAAATGTAAGAATTGCACATATTTATGGGTTACTATGTGATATTTGTGGGGTACTAATATTCAAAACAAAGGAAGCTATCTGTCTCCTTATCATTTCTTTTTGGTAAAACAGCTAAAATCTTTTCTTCTAGCTTATTTGAAATGTGTAGTAGATTATAATCATTTGTGGTCAGGCTGCCATGCAGTAGCTCCCCAGAACATCTTGCTTCTGTGTAACTGCAGTGCAGCTCCTGCTGACCAGCCTTTCCTCTCCCCTTCTTGTCCTGCTCTCCCGGCCTCTGGTTACCCCCATGGTACTTGCCCCTGCTGTGAGATCAGCTCTTTCCTTTTCCACACGTGAGTGATGTTATGCAGGGCTTGCCTTTCTGTGCTTGGCTTATTAACATAAAGATCTCTAGTTCTATACATGTTGTTGTGAACGGCAGAACCCTTTTATTTTTAAGCCTGAGTAGTACTCCGCTGTGTATATGCGTCACTTTTCCTTTACCCTTCCAACAGCTGTCTGACTCTTAGGTTGTGCCCGTGACTTGGCTACTGTGACGAGTGCTGCAATGGACATGGAGGTCAGATGTCTCCTTGCCACAGCATTTCATTTCCTTTGGATGTGTATCCAGCTGTGGGATCGCTGGATCATTAGCTCCATCTACCATGAGGGAGATTTGGCAAAAGTGACTTAGAAGGAGGAAAATGAGAGGTTTTAGGACAGGACTTGGCATGCCCCAAGTCTGTGTGAGCATGTGCTTTTGGGCACTGTGCCTGCTGCTTCTTTCTCTCGCTGCTGGGCTGCAACCAGTGAAGAAACCAGGAGTTTGCAGGTCTGGGCTACTTCATTTGTTCTAGCTTCTGCCTTGCTCCCCCAAAAGGCGCATGGGGAGCTCATTCTCTTGGAAATCTTTGTGATGGATCATCTTGATTGTCTGCTTGACTGGAGTAAGAGGCCACTGGATTGGGAAGGCATGACCATGATTGGTGGATGAATCTATCCGTGAGATGGTAATGTGACACCCTTATTGGGCAGTAATGGAAACTTGAGAAGAGGGGTTCAGTTGAACAGAGTGGGGCCTGGGAGTGCAGCCTTGGTGTCTATATCTGATCTCCAGGATCCTTCTTCTAGCTCATCCCCTGCTCTCTGCTTCCTGGGTGCCATGAGTTGAGCAGCTTTCCTCCACCGGGCCCCTCCACCATGATGTTTCTGCCTTGGAACCAGCCAAACATGGACTGAAACCTTGTAACCATGAGCCAAAATAAACATTTTCTCCTTTAAATTGTGTGTGTGAACTATTTTGTCCAGCAATGGAAAGCTGACTGGTATAGGTGGCTTGTGGCTGGAGCTATAATAGCTTCCTACTTCTTAGATTAAGCTGCCTGTCCTTCACAATTACCTGGGAGAGCCGAATCAAGAAGGGAGTAGTGGAAACAAGAGCAGGTGTCTCCCTGCAGGAAGCCAGCACCTGTGCAGTGTGTAGAAGAGTGATAAGTCTGAGTCACACACTGATTCTGCCACATAGCAACTGTGCAACCTTGGGCCAATTAATTCGCTGAATGCAACCACCTCACCTATAAAATAACATGAGCTGGTATTTCTGTACTCACACTGTGTTCTGAACACTGTGTTAAACACTTGCCAAATATTATTACTAAAGGGTAAGGACTATATTATTATACCCTTTGGTAAGTGAGAAGGAAAACATGGGAGAAAATAAATAACTTGTTCGTGGTCATGCTGCTTGTATTGGAGTCCAGAGTCCAGACTGGAATCCAGGTCCTTGGGCTCCTGAGAGTGCTCCCTGGGCCAGAGTGTGTTCTCTTGATCACCATGATCTACTTCATGGATTGTCATTCACAAGTGTGTGTCTGAAAATGTACAGATATGCAGACTGTTTACAGCACTGAGCTCAGTGTGACTCACTGTAGCCACACCATGATTAGCCATTGTTACTAGTGCATAACAAACATTATATATTTTTAATGAACAAAGCCTTTACTCTAAAATTAGAATTACCATAGAAGGAGAAAGGAAGGGAGACAGGCCGTGTTCACATAGCTAGCAAGAGCCTCACTTGTGATTTAAGTCAGGTTTCTCTCACCTGCAGACCAGGTGACTTTTCCTCTATCAGACCAGGTGACTTCTGTGGGGATTTCTGGATGGTTCAGAGTTAGCATCGAGACTCTATGGCTCTATGGCTGTGCTGAGCTAAGCCTTGTCTGTAGACCCAGCTGCCTGTATGACATATTTCACACCTATGTACTATAATCAGATGCATCCTGTGACTGATATATGGAAACCTGTTGTGATTAAGAAAGTGTGGCTTCCTTGACAGGACTATATAATCAGTAGTATCTTCTTGCCATTATGTATTTTTCTCAGTGTTTGGATTTTAAATGCACGCTCTTTTGTGGAAATGCATGAATATTTTGGAAGTTAAAAGGATCTTCGTATTGCAGAGGTTTTAGACATAATCACTCACACGAACCCATAAAGCTCCATGATTAGCAGGCCTGCGCCTATGAAACCTGAACTGACCGGCACACGTTCCTTGAATAAGTGGAGATCGTCAGAGCGAAGGAACTCTGCTGCTCTGCCCTGACCGCATGGGAGAAAGACGGGGGGCCGTGTGGAGTATCTTGTTCATGGATACACATCACAAATCATACAGCATTTTAATGGAGAAAAGCAACCCCCAGAGGAAATGAAAAGCAACAGATTTGGCTATGAAAACGTGAATACCTAAATTGCTAAAGCCTTTTTTTGGGATTTGAGAAGTGTGATTTCTATTAAAGTCGATGGAAATCACATGGCCCTCACCCTGAGAAAGCGTGTGAGAATTTCTCCCTCAAGGGCAGCATGAATTATGAGCATTTGAAAAGAGGAAATTCAGAGTTAATTTTCCGACTTACCATTGCGTTGGGGACCATTGAAGAGGAAGAAATCCTATTACTGCACGGGACGGTGTACGTGGAGAGGCAGGCAAGTTCTACTGTGTCTGCAAGAACAGTGTGAGATATCTGTCACCCCTCAGTCCACTTTTTCACCTCATTTTAAGCCTCACTCCCAGCTTGATGATAAGTTGTGTGTGTAGTTTAATTTTCTGTCTGATTTTAGTGGTCATTTAAATCAATTTGTTGATTTGTTAAATTATAGTGGAAAGGACTAGAATGAGTAGCAATAGGATCATGGCAGCCTCTAACTCTTGAGTTAGGGCAAGAATTTCAAACATCCTTTGAGCTCGGGAGTCGTCTTTTCTTCCAGTGAAATCTGATGTAGAGTCTGAGGCATGCACCGTGGAGGGGGAACTGGCCTGATGGAAGAGGTGGCCCCTGTCCACTCCCAAAGTGCATCTCCCTGTTGACCTGCACTGTGGCCTTGGAGATCCTTAAAGAACTTGAAACACACTTACCCCTGCATCGGATAACCCCACTTTCAGACTACAGCTCTAACGTGGCTCAAGTCCTGTACAGATGCACCTCCTGCACAATAATCTCCCAGGTTTTCATTTTGGTACAAAGTTTATTGTGCGCACCCTTCTTTGTGAAGGAATGGTTAGTTCTCATCTAAGAAATAATAGCTTTCTTGTGGCTTGTCAGCTCTCATTGGTTGTAAGAAATGAATTCTTAAGGACTGAAGGCCTCATTGTACACCATTCTGTGCTCATGCAATGTAAGAACAGAGAGAGAGGGAGGCTTAAAAGCTGTAGTGTATAAATCAAAGCATGCCTAACTGAATTCATAACAACAAGCAGTGCTACTTTTTATTGAGCATATTGAATTTATGCCATGTACTGGCCTACACTTTTACTACTTTAATCCTTATAGCATCAAATGACAGGATTGAGAATCAGAGAGCATAAGATTAGGTGCTAGTCCTCCACTGCGGAAGTGGGATGCCAGGCTAGTTCTTTCCGGTTTCATGCTTATGTTCTTTCCACAAAGCTGCTAGTCTTTACATTTGGGATGATATGTATTCTGCCAGTGTCCTTCAAGTCTATTTGTATGCATATGTGTACACACACATGACACACGTACATACCTCTCTCCTCCAAAACGGTGCTCACACTAGCATGTGCAAGACCAGGCTTAATCCTTAGCACTGAAAAACAGAAACCCAAACCAAACCACCACCATCATCACCACCACCACCCTCTACCACCAGCAGCAACAACAAAGCAGAATAGCACTCAGAATAAGAGACAATTTTTTCTTAGAATTAACTAAACTGTAATAGAATATCAAATGACAAAAGTGGATAGTCATGTACAATTTGTGACTGACATGAGAATTTTATACTTATTTTGGGATATTTTTGGGTTGAGAGATGCCTGAAAAATTGACAAAGATCAGTTGTAGGTGTGTCTGAGGATGTCTCCAGAGACAATTGGCATGCGGATCATGGGTGGGAGACCAGCCCTGAGGTGGGCAGCACTATCCAGTAGTCTGGGGGCCCAGATGGGACAAAAAGAGGAAGGACGAAGCAAACATGCTAGCCTAAGTTAGGTTCTTCTTGAATGGGTGTGGAAGTTTTTGCTGTAGCCACAGTCTGGGATCATGAGACTCTAGATTCTTTAGCCTTTTAATGAGGAGCTTCCAGGGCTTCGGCCTCAGACTAGGGCTGCTTCCTTGGTCCCTCTTTTTCTAAGCTTTTGATGCTATAAGCCAATAGATAAGTCTCCTTTTTACATCCTGTCTATTGGTTCTGTTTCTTCAGAGAACCATCAAAGTATACAGAGCTCTTCTTCAAAATGGTGTATTTTTTTTGA
>PVJO010027159.1:0-20086 GCA_004026905.1 Hystrix cristata | reverse complement strand
TTTCTCTGACCATAGCTATTCAGGGTTCTATAGGCCTCACTTATCTGTATATTGAATTCTTTTTCCAAGTCAGGAAAGTTTTCTGCTATTACTTTTGTAAACAAGTTTTTATGCCATTTGTGCTGTCTTCTATTTTTCACTAATTCCAATTACTCTTAGATTAGTCTTCTTTGCATCATCTAGCAGTGATTTGATCCATTTTTCCGTGTTTTCTTACTGTTTTTAATCTATCTCTCCTTAGCTGATCACCAAGCACAGCCCTTTTTGCTAGATCCAACACTCTGTCCTTCCTTTGGCCACTTCTCTTGCACATAATTTCAATCATATTTTTAATCTCCTAGATTTGTTTGAAACTTTTTTATGGATTCCCATTGTTTTCTGTGCTGGAAATTCATGTTTTGCATCTTTTTCTTTAGCTCTACTACATTTTTACTAGTGTCTTCTCTAGACTCACTGATCATTTGTTTCATTAGAATCATTATCTGTTTAGTTGTATCTTTGAATTCACCAAGCATCTTAGTGATGTGTTACTTCCGCTGATAATCTTTCAGACATTTCTGCTGTGTGGCTTTTGATCTCCTCCCACCCTGTTCCCCCCGGATCAGCTTTGGGGGAGTTGGGAGTTTTTTGGAGGCATTTTGTTGCCTTGTTTTCTGTGCTGAGGTTTGCTGGTTGATTATAGTGAGTTGCCTCTTTGCACAGGTATTCTCTGGACATGGGTAATTATTGGCTCTGCTTCTGTCCCAGGATCCAGCTACCTCCATTGCAGCTTGTTTGGCCCAGTAGCTGATTCTTCAGAAATGGGGCCTGGTATTGTTATAACCCCCAAACAGTCCAGATGTTGGTATACAGAGAAAACCAACTGACAGCAACAACTGTACCCTTGGCTATAGTAGTAAAGCCAGAACAACAATCACATCGAATATAAAGTGGATACTGACCAACCTTAAGAATCGCTCATGATCCACCCTTAACCAAAGCAAAGACATCTATGAGTTTAGTATAGACACTCAGGTTCCCTAGATTTTGATCTACAGTAAATCAGACCACTGGTCTCCCTGGATGTAGGCAGCAGTATGAGAGCTCAAATGGAGGACCAAACTCAGTGCCACCACCTTCAGGTCCAGCCCCCTCCGAAGGTCACATCCACCAGCCTGGGGTCCCACCACGAGATCCAGGCCCTGTGATCGTCTCAGCCTGAGCCTGACCATCTCAGGGGATCTCACGAGACCCCAGGGGATGTGTGTCTAGCCCTCATCCTTTCCAAGTCTGTCTCCCATGGTTGTGTCACCTGCTCATGGTGGTGTGGTGACACTTCAGTCCTGGAGAGAACTCTCCTCCTGGATGTTGGTCTTGGCTTCAGTCAAGTCAGTCATTTAACTGTCACCTCTGCTGAAGGGAACCAAAGTGTGGAGCTGGCTCAGATTCGGTACTTTGCCACTGATGTGAGGGCTCCTCTCCTCCTCTTGAGGCTTGAGGAAGTGGGGGTGGGTGGGCAGCTTGGACTGCTGTCTTCTGGATGGATTTTTAAAATATGCGATTAGACATGAACTTACATATAGAACAAGAGGCAGTCATGACTGGTGTTATGGTTTGTGTCTCAATGTCCCCCCAAAGCCTCTGTGGTCACAGATGGGGCTTTTCCAGAGGTGGCTGAATCTAGAGTGTGTGATGCTGGGATTAAGGGCATGAAATTACTAAATCAATCCACTGATTGGTTTAGCACCACCGTAATCCTAGCAGCCTGGGTAAGATATAAGATACAGGAAGAAGCTGGTTAGCCCCCTTGCTTGCATTCCTTGCTTACCTTGCTGCCTTCTGCTGTCTGCCATGCCACCCTGCCTGGGACCCAGCTGAGTGGGGACTGAGACCTCTACAGACTGTGAGCCAAATAAACCTTTCCCCCTTCTACCTTGGGTGTCGAGTATTTTGTCTCAGCAATGAGAGAAAAGTAACTAATACAACTGGTGTCGGTCAGCTCAGGGGAGCCACTTGGTATTTTAAGTGAAAATCACTCTAACCAGTGTCTCTATTGCATGAGAAAAGCTGCTCTTTGACCAGGTTCAAAGAAATACCTTAAGTTATCTGTCTCTGGAGCATATGTAAAAAGGAAGAGTTCAAGGATCTCTAACTTCCACATGTGACCCCCAGTGGGAGGAGCAGGTATATGGTGGCCGGTTCAAAATACATTCCTGAGGCAGGGGAATTGTGCCAGAAAAAATGCTGGCCTAGACCCAGAAGGATCTGGGTTTCTGTGGCCATGGACACCCAAAGGCTTCAGCAGGACATTCAATCTCTTCCAGAATCCTCCCCCGCTCTGGTATGAAATTACTACTGTATCAACAACTTCATAAGAAATAACTGTATTCTCTGAGCTCAAAAGGAAGAGATTGGGGCTGTGATTGAATTTTGAAGCTTAACTCTCAAAGTTTGAAATGACTCAAGATCTCTACTGTCTTTCAGGAAAACAAGGACAGCCACACACAGCATACACCTGAAACTGCAAATGAAATAATTTGATGGCAGGTTGAAGTTTACAGTGTTATGGCCCATTTCTAGCAAGAATGTCCCCCTCACCTAAGGAACTTCTTTTCCATGTTTTTTCTGAACTCTCCACCAAGTTGTAAGTTTTATCGGAAAGGAAACTATTTTTGTATAGCTCTTACAGTGGTTAACCCCCCGCCCCACTATGTACTGATACACAATAAGTACCATTTATTGATGAAAAGAGAGGAGGAAAAAAAGAAAAGAAAGGGGGAAGTGTAGAGTATGAAGGAGAGATAGTGGTGCCAGGGTTTGGAAGAAATACAAAGAATTAGTCCCCAAAGCAAGTTACACCATTTTATGAGATGAATGCTTTTCAAATAATAAATTTGGCTTTCCCTGTATTTTTTGAGAATCATTACAAATGTGAAGGACCAACTACTTCATCAGTCAAGTTCTAGGTGCTAATCCTTCCGCCAACACAGATAACCTTCCAGGATCAAGGCTGGAATTATTACAGCGCGACATGACTTCGCTCATCCACCTTACACTGAGGACTTCCGGACGACCCCGTCGTGCCCTCCTCTTCTCTGGTAGAGCGTGTCTAGCCCGAGTTAGTGACTGTTCCCTGCTTTTCACAAGCAGTCGTGGTTATGATTCTGTCTTCTCTCGCTGAGCTTCTTACGTTGGACACCCCTATCCCCACAAATACACAGCTGGGATCATTTTGGAGTTGAGACTTTTAAGGCCTAAGACAGTATGTGCCAGGTCCCATTGCCTGAAAGCAACAAGTCAGGTCATGGGACCCTAGAGGCCACACTGTCTGCTTCTCTTTTTGGAAAAGTCTGTGGATATTGTAAGTGTAGCGAGAGGGGGGTTAGTAGGCAGGGATCTAATGGGAGCTCCTTCAGGGTCAGGCTTTAGAAGTCATCTGCTCCGCTTGTGTCAGGTTCACCTGGGAATCCTGGATTTTCATGGGCTTCTTCCTCTACGTGCTGAGCCAGCATCTCCTGGGACAGAAGAAAATTTAGAGAAAACAAATCATCTTGGACGCGTCTGGCCGGTTGTTTGCAGAAGCAGACAACATTGAAAACAGATCTGGCCTTCTTGCATCTGCCAGGTCGGAGGTGACCCTGTTTTCAGGTCTCTCCCAGTTTTGTGGCAGACAGAAAGAGTGGCGCCTACTCCGCTCTTCTCCTCGGGGCTGTGTGGGGATCGGGTGATTGATGGCCTTCCCTGATCCTGGCCGGTGCTTCGCCAGCACCCAGCTGCGGGAGCTCAGAGGGACAAGGAGGTAGCTGGGATCCTGGAGCACTGCTCTAGCGGCCCAAAGAGCAAAGGTACCAGAAGGCTGGAGAGATCCGGGGCGGCACCCGAGACCTGGGCTGTGGCCTCCGTTCATCAATCAGACTGTCCTGGGCGCTGCCGCCCGCCCGCTCGGAGCTCGCACAGGTCTCCTTCATCAGGTCTCTCTATTCTTTCTCCAACCCGAATTCTTTTCTTTTTAATAGGCTACTATTTTGGATGGCGTCTTGCTTTTCGCCCCCACGGAGCAATCGCCTCACTTTCCCGGGAAAACACGGACTTGGGGGTGCTGTGTCGGGTTTGCGGATTTGGCCGCAGAAGGCCGAGCTGAGCCGGGAGCGCCAAGGGCTGGCGCCTCCGTCCCGAACCCGAGCTCTGCCCCGAGCCCGAGGAAGAAGCGCGCCGCCCGCCGCCCGCCCTCCGCGCCGGCTCCTGGCGGCAGGCCGGCCGGGAGGGGCGGGAGCCCGCGCCCCGGGGAGCGGGCTGAAAGGCGGGCGCGCTCACCAGCTGACAGCGCGTGCGGCCCCCGACGCCGCCCGCCCCGCCGGCCCCTTTGTCGGCCCCGCTAATTAAGAAGCTCCCCGCGCCGGCCTTAACCCGTTCCCCACCCGCCCCTCTCTTCTCCCGGGGCCTGCGGGGGCCTGGTCGGACCGAGAGGTGAGGAGGCCGGGCGGAGAGGCGCCTCCTTCACCCCGCCGCGTGTCCTACTCCTCGCCCGCCCGGCCACCGCGAGCTTTGCGGCTCTCCCGGGCACCTTGACTCTCGCCGGCGCTGGACAGAATTGCGCTTGACAGAGTCTAGGCTGTAACTGAAAACGTGCGTTTGCTGCTTTCCCTTTTCGGTTCTAACAGGGTTTGGGGCAGGCAAGAAAGAGGACGTTCCTCATCTCCTTGAACTTTCAAATGAGAAGAGAGACAGGGCACGAAATAGCCTTTGATCAAAGACTGCATCCTTGATTCAGGTTCAGCTCTCTAAAATCAGCCGAAGGGCCTCAGAAAAGTGTCGGTCCTGCAGTGGTTAAAAGTAAGACGCTCAGCCTCCCCTTTCTCTAATCATTCGAGCCCGCAGTTCGCAATGTCCTACAAAGAACGTGTTAAACGCGGCCGTTGCCAAAGATAATCTTCCTTCAGCTCCCCGTGAAATCAAATAAGTTTCCAAAAGTGTGGCGAGCCAAAACCCTCCACAAAGTGGCGATGGGGTGGAAGGCAAAGGCAGACTATAAAGCACGCTGCTTACAGTATATAAGACTATAAAGCGAGCTGCAGTGCAGCAAGGGACTAACCCGATTTATCTATCTTCATTACTCTAAGAAGTGCTGCCTCTTTGTTTGTTTGGGTGATATTAAGCATGCTTAACTTGCACACATAGTTGATTCCTTTGCTAGTATCTTGGATACTTGGATCTGACTTTGGAAGGTAGAAGCTAATTGGTAATAATGGAGAGAAAGGAACCAGTCAGCATGGCAGGAGTGATCTGGCATATGGGGAATGAGCGCTCAGAAATACTCAATATTCAAGTTTCCAAAATATTAATGAGATTATAGCAACCTGCAGCTATATGTTGCAGCTTGTTAATGGAGTGTAAGAGAGAGAGCTGCCAAACATTTGTTATGCAAACTCCCTAACAGAACCTTAAAAATGGAAATGTGCTTGTACAACTCTTTCAGAGAAATGCCAGCGTAAAAAAAGAAAGAAAAAGAAGAAAGGAAAGAAAGGAGGTTAAAGTTCTCA
Organism: Hystrix cristata; assembly: GCA_004026905.1. Lineage (NCBI taxonomy): Eukaryota > Metazoa > Chordata > Mammalia > Rodentia > Hystricidae > Hystrix > Hystrix cristata. The sequence goes on along the minus strand of PVJO010027159.1, from coordinate 14,567 downwards.
TTTGAACTTTGAGCACTCAATTTACCCCAAAGTGGTTTGACATCATCTTCACTTTTCAGTCAGTGTTATATGGAATTTCCAATCTGATGCCTCTTAAGTGGAAATGTAAAACGTCTCCTTAAATGGGGATAAGGTTTAGCTCCAATTCCTATATAATACCACTAACATTTAACAGCATATAAATATTTGCTTACTGTGGTGGTACCCACCCCCAACATTTGGATAGCTCTCGCTCCAACCTTGATTTTCATAGAGAAAAATTTATGGAACTGATCTGGTGGGCAGAAATACTAAGAGTCAGTTCCGGATCTTGACATTTTCCAGCTGTGTGACTTGGGGATGAACTGGAACTGGGGGCGGCAGATTCCTCATTTATAAAAGATTTGAAGAAAGATATTCCTAGCTTTCTATTTTACAATTTCTCTGAGTTCTTGAAAAGTAATAACTTTGATGAGGTCTTTTCCTCTTTGTTGATACAAAATGAGCATGAATGGTTCTGAAGAATGAAATATAGATTTTCCCTTAGTGGGGGAAAAACCCCACTCCTGCCCTTTCCCTCCTCAGACTCCCAACGGGCAAAATAATTCTAAGTCTTAGTTTCTCTCTCTTCCTCTGCGCATACGGCACAATATACCACGCTGAATAACTGCAAAAATGTGTGTGCTCACATCTTGCAAGCTGGCTCCCTCCGTACCTGTTTGCTTTACTTATTGAGAGTGAAATGGAAGCGTGTTAGAAGCAATCGCTTGATTTATTCAGTAGCCCAAAGATTGCTGATGCTATCATAGCACAGCAAACTCCGGGGTGCAAAAGGTTATCTGGAGGACGCTGCATTGTTTCTGCTGCTGCAAAGCTGGGAGAGCCCGCCGCTCGCCTCTCCCGGGGAGCTCTGGGGGCTCTCAACTTCGCTCAGTCTGCTTCACCTGAAAGCCAGGGAGCTCGAGGCGATCAGACCAAAGTTAACTCCCGGGCTCCCGCCGGACGCTAGACCAGAGCCCCCACTTCCTAAAGCATCACTCTTTCTACAAACCCGGGTTGTGACAAGGACCTTTTCCTCTCGCACTCTCCGATTCTGCACGTGTTGAGAGCGGAGGATGCGAGAGGGATAAATTTTGCTTCTCCTTCTCTTCCTTCTCCCCTCCCCTTTCTCCTCCTCTCTTGCGTTTCTTCCCCAAAATTTGTTATTTCAATGAAAGCACAAAACATAAACGATTTTGCTTAAAATCAACTTCCCAGAGTCAACGATGTTTAACATCAGTGACTGTTTGGTTTAATAAATGGTTCCACTCTTACGTTGCCAATAAACTATATTTTAAAAATTCCTTCTTCTACTCTTCCTGTACACACACTACGTCAGCTGTTTTGAAATCTATGATCCTGAGCACTGGAAGAGACTTTTCCTTCCTGAGACATCCGAAGGGACAGTGACAGCACTGTTACCTTTCTGCGACTGACTTTCAAATATCATGGGCTGTTTTCTGCATAGACGCTAACTCAGAAGGACAAAATAACGGCAGGCACTAGTTTCCAGACTGGAAGAAGCAGAGTTGTTTGAAATGAAAAATCGGGGGAAGTCAACAGTTTACAAGAGCAACTAGATCAAAGTTGCCAATTCCCCCTTTCCCTGGAGTTCTTGTCCGATATCCCCTTCACTTCTTAGGTGCTCCGCACCCTCAAGGGAGGAGAGTGAGAAGGAGAAAGAGGGAGGAGGAAAGAGGGAGAGAGAAAAAGGGAGAGAGAGAGAGAAGGAGGGTGAGAGTCAGTTTTCAGCTTGTCTATTTTATATTGAGTGAAAAGTTAATCCTGGTAAATTTAACTACTACTAGATTGTAGGAGACTTGAAACACTATGTTTTCCCTTGAAGAAAGTGTTGCTACCTGGGGTAAGGAAGACTGGAAAGTCCTGGTGATCCAAAAGGCAGAAACTGGTGAAAGGCAGAAATGTGGGGAAAGTTTCTCACCACTTATTTGTTGGCTCTAGTGTTTTTCTGTCTAGTTTCTGATAGCACCCGAGGGCACTAAGTTTCCAACATTCTTCAAAACTATGAAAGCTCATCGTTTCCATTTAATAGATGACTTCAAGTCTTTTAGGTCATTTAAAAGCCACTTACAGTGGCAAACTGGAATGGAATAAATGACAAATAAAAGTTATTTTTCAAGTTTATTGTTATCATTTGCAAAATAAAATACATAAAACAATGGCAATTGGCTTTGCTAAATTAAAATAAAATGATCTTGAATAGAAAATGTAAAAAAACGAATCAAGATAAGTAGAAATAGTAGCAAACACTCAATAATAAATAAGTTGTCTAACATTGACAAAGCAAAATAAAATTGACCGAATGCTTTTGACACTACTAGATATGTATTTCGAATTTTCATTTTTTAAACAAACATCTGCAAAGAGCTTAAAGATCATAAGTGGCTGTGTTTAAAACAAAAACTGGTCTGCAATTGGCGGTTGGATTTCTCCTGCAGCCGCAGCAACAGCGACAGATAAAGTGCGTGCGCCGTTTCCTAAGAGGACGCCAAGGTTCTCGCGATCCGACACGCATGCTGGGTCTGTTCACACAACACATAAACCCTAAAGGTCCCTGCTTTCTAACAGCCCCACAGCAAAACGTTATTCGCTCTGGAAGCAGTGTCTTTGCTATTCGTACTGCATTTTGGGAAACAGCTTCGGGAGACAAACTCTCCGCACACGAGTGCGCGCAACACACAGGGATGGACGCCCAGGGTGTAAAATAAGTTAAACCCAAACCAGCGACAGAGCAGAAGATGCGACTTTTTAGCAGCGTATTGGCAGCAAGGACTGTAATCACGATGCCACATATGGGGTACATGTAATAATACCACATCTATCTACATGGAAACAAAGTGGGCGGAAGGTGAAACTTGAACAGCAAGTTTTGATCAAACAATATGGACCACAGGAAGTCTGGAGTGGCGGAGGCCTCGCAAACCGTCAAACGGAGCCGCCATCGGAAGCCCAGTCGAGCAAAGACCAAAGGGTGCGGGGTCCCGCGCAGGGAGAGGGGCAGCTGTGTCTGTTTCTAGGGTTCTACCCGCTTCCTAACTGGCCTCGTCCGAGTCACTGTAGTGGGAACGCGGGGAAAACTCCCCGTCGCTTCTGTGAGACCGGGGCGAGGTTTTGCTGCTGTCCTCTTGCACCGGCTGCAGGACGCCCCCCGGCAGCGAGGGCGACAAGTTCTTTGGCGCCATCATCGCCGTCAGGGCGCTGTCTTCGAAGGTCGGGAAGTGCAGAGCGTCCAGCTGCACCGAGTAGCCTCCCGCCGAGCCGGGGCCCGCGAAGCGAGTCCGGCAGCCCCCGGGCGGGGTGGGGCGCGGGCCGGCTCCCGAGGCCGCCTGCGCCCCCGCGGCCGTGGCGGGGCCCGCGCCGCCCTCGTAGGAGGCCGCGGCGCGCAGCGGGTGGTGGTCGCTCTTGCAGGAGGCGGGCGGCGGCGGGGGCTGCTCCCCGCCGCCCGGCGTCTGCAGCAGCTCGGACAGGGCATTGATGTAGATCTGGGCCATCTGCAGCGTCTCGTACTTGGACAGCTTCTTGTCGTTGTTGAAGGACGGGATAACGTTGCGCAGCTGGTCGAAGGCGTGGTTCAGGCCGTGCATCCTGCGCCGCTCCCTGGCGTTGGCCGCCAGCCTCCTCTGCTTCTGCACCCCGTTCACCTGTTTGCTGGAAGGGGCTCGCTGGCGGCTGCAGCCCAGCTCGTCCACCACCACCCCGCCCTTCAGCTTGCACAGCTGCTCGCGCACTTTCGCCGGCCCGGGGCTCTTGCTGAGGCCGCCGCCACCGCTCCTCCGGCCCAGCTCCCCCCCGCCCGCCGCCTCCTCCTGGGGCGCCGCGGCCTCGGAGACGCCCAGTTCAGGCGAGTGCAGCAGGTACTGGGCGGCGCGTGCCGTGCAGATACCCTGCAAAGCGGGCGCCAGCCAGGCGCGTGGGTCGGTGCTGTCCAGGAGGGACAGCTCGGCCGGGAACGCGGGACGCTCCCGCGCCTGCAGGGCGGCGGGGGGCTGCGGCGCCGGCTGGGCGAGGTGGTGGGCCTGGGGATGGCGATGGTGGTCCCCCAACTCCTTCACTTCGGCCCACTCTTCCGCGTGCAGCAGGCGGGACATCGCAGGGCGCGGGCCCGGAGGTGCAGGTCGGAGGAGGCGCCGGTGACCCAGCTGCAGCAGCGCGCGCGCACTCACGCACACACGCGCGCACAGAAACCCTTCTTGGGTCTCGGCTGCAGCGACTTATTTTTTCCTCCTCCTCCACCCCGACCCTCCCCCGCGCACTCGGAGATCACACACCGGGTCGCGTGCAACGGAGCTTCTCCGGTTGCCGAAGTCGCTGCGCCCCTTTAAAGAGCGGCACGCGCCAGCGCGACTCCCCCGCGCCTCTCGGCCCCTCCGCGCGCCGGTCGCGTGTCTGCGCAGCCAATGGAGGCCGCGGGCCGGCGCGTGCGGGCAGCCAATCAAGGACTTTGGACGCCCGGAGGAAAGTTGCAGGGTGCACGGACGGCGGCGCCCGCTCCGATTTTTTTTTTTTCCTCCTTCCCTCTTTTAAGTTGGTGAAATTCATATGTTAATCGCCAGGCTGTAATTCGACGCCCGGGTGTGGCACCGCCCTGGCGGCCCGGGCGCGGGCGCGGTGGCACCAGACGAAGCTGAGCGCGCAGTGCGTAGCGCACCCGCCGGCCCCGGGAGCCTCCAGGCCGGGATCGCAGCGCCTGCTGTTGGTCCCCAAACTTTTAAAGTCGCTCTTACACACTGTGCCTCACGTGCAGACGAGCGTGTGTATACCCCTCCCTTGGTTTGTGTGTCCACAGCTCTGGGACTAAGCAGAGCAGAATAAAAGAAGCGCATTGGTTGTCTCGCAATGTTTCTTAATTCACCGCCTTTGCACCTCTTGCTCTAGGAGAGCTTATTCTTTTTTGTTACTTAGTCTTTTTCATAATGGAAAGTGAAGCTGTGAATGGTTAAGGTCTCCGGAGCTGCTCCGGGGCTGTACCCCAAGTCCGTGACCAATTAGGACCCCCCCCCCCGCAGAAACCTCTCCGCAGACTGTAATTTTAGGGCAAGCATAGTTTACAGCATTATGCACAGAGTTTCAAAACAAAAACAGCAGGACTCTTGGCTAAATGCAGATCGAAAGGAGGTGCCCGAATTCAGAGGAAAGGCGCCGGCGGCTCCGAACTCTTTGGCACCGCAGAGCCCGAGTCGTGCGTCGCTCCGCCTCGAGAGGCCTCGTTTTATGCCGCGCGCGTCTTCGGCAAACACCCAGAAACCACAGGCCCAGTCGCCTCTCCCGTCTGTTTAGTTAGGGTGTGGACTCCCCGGCAGAAACCCGGGAGGTCCTTGGCGAGGTCGGGACGCTCCCAGCGCAGCGCCCGGCGGGAGGATCAGCGCGGGCACGCCCCGGCCTGCGCCCAGCGCCCTGCGCCCCGCGCCCCTGCGCCACCGCGGGGCTGGGACGGGGCGTCACTGGCCGTCGCCGAGGCCGCTTCCGACTTCCGCGGCGACTGTCGTCGGACCAGGAGTCTCGTCGTCTGAGAAAGACGGTGACGGTTCTGTGGATGCTGTCACTGCGGGGTCCAGAGGCGCCGAGAGATGTTGTCCCGCTATTCACGGGGACTTGACCCCGCTGCCGTCTGGAACGCAGGAGTTCTGTCACTGGACGGACTCGTTTCTGTCTCCCCAACATGACGCCTAGTACAGCATCGTGCGCCTGTTTCCTCCATCAACCTGTCTGTGTACAACAGTCCTGGACCTTCAGACCTACACAGCCGGAAAGAGCAGAGTTTTTTAAATGTGTTTGGGTTCTGCCGAAATAAATATGTTAAAGGCAGGCAAACTCAGAAAAACTCAAACCTGAATTTGAGGAAAACAAAATGTCATCTCGTGTCTCGGAGGGGGCAAAAACATCGCTATTTTGGCAACCGGACAGGGAGTTATTGAAATCAGTTAGTAATGCTGTTGCTACAAACAACTCTAGTGTGTAAAACGCGATAGGTCGAAAGACAATTGCTGGTAGAGGTGGATGCCAAAATGAAACTTGGAGAGACGATTAAGCATCGCCCCTGTATGTTCGGCGAGGTAGTTGCAGCCTGGAAGGACCAGTCCTCTACACCGCGTTTTATTCCGCACGCACCGCACCGACTTTCCCCAGTTGTATCAGCTGAACGTTCCCCCAGGAGGGTTATGCTTTTCCCATACTGTCACTACTACGTGGGGAGGACGTTGAAGTTTCCTTGGACTTGCAGCCTTCGAACTTTCAATCTGTACTTTAAATTTCACTATATAACTGCAAAATATTAGTTTCCCTTTGGGCTTGCTTAGACAGTTTTATACAACTTACTGAATAAATAGAATATTGGTCTCAATTGGGCAGCTTTGAAGATAGTCATTAATACTGTTACTTTTAAAAAGTCTCAATTTCTAGGTGACTACATTAGAGTATTCCAATAGTGTGAGGGACGCTAAGAGTTTCCATAACTTGTGGTGATGTTTCTTTTGCTTTTCAAATAAGCAGGACACTGTTTTCCTCCCCTCTTTCCTTGTCTTGTCTTCCTTCTCTCCCATTAGGTGGGGTGAGAAACTCCAGCACCGGAGATGGGAAAGGGACAGGTCCCTGTGGGTGAGACTGGCCACATGAGAAGTGTCCCGGAGCAGGGTTGGTGGCCTGGCAGGTGCAACACCCAGCAGAGTGAGCACTGCTGGGGTGGGGGGTGGGGTTGGATGGTGCCCAGCAGCCCAGCCTGAGGGCCTGTGTGCGTGTGTGGGGGGCTAGATTAGGTAAAACAGTATTGGAGGACGATGAGAATAGGTTTCTCACTCCCTGAGAAGGGAGTTCTGACGAGGCAAGAGGAGGAAGCCTTAGCGTTGGATTAAAATTGGAGAATTGAAATGAATTTATGATTTTCAATAGATGCGAATACATGATACAGGAATATAGGAATAAATATGGCGTGTGTACCTGTGTATATTCCCATGTGTATCCTTTTCTCTCTCAGAGACGGACATCAGCAAAAAGCATATTTAATTCCCTGATTTTAGTTTCCAAATAAAGCTCTCCCCCCAAAGGAACTAGAGTTGTTGGGAAAATGGGTTGATTACAGGGATGGGACAGAAACTAGACAATGTACCTGAAACATTTCATTGGGTCTGAAAGAAGGAAGTGCTCAAAGAAGGATGGAGATGTGAGAGACCACAGAAACCTGCTTGAGAAAGTGCTTGCCTTGGAAGTACAAGGCCCTGAGTTTGATTCCCAGCACACACACACACACACACACACACACACACACACAAAGAAAAAAAAAGAAGAAGAAAAGAAAAGAAAAGAAAAGAAAAGAAAAGAAATCTGCTTGAGGAGCTTCCACTGGCAACATGTAGGACACTTTGTCTAAATAAATGAGCTTAGTGACAGATTACCTACCACTGGAATATAAAGAAATTCATCCTTATGAATATAAACAGAGTAAATGAATACCTGGAAGAATGGGTAAATACTTCTTTGTTACAAAATAGATGCCAGTTACAAAAGAAAACTTGACTGTATCATGGAAGTGTACCGAAAAACATCAATTTAATCAAGTGAAGCTAACTTGCAGAAACGAGACAAAATGACCCGACGTGCTCTTTATTAGTGTATAGTGAACACAGCACCATGTCTGCGATATTCCTGTCACAGACGCCTGTCCTGAATCCAGTCAACAGAAAACCCAACCATTCTATGCAGATTCTGGAAAGTAACTACCTTATAATCGTCAATAGTGTCAGGGTTATAAAGGCAAATAAAATATGAGGAAATACTCCAGACTAGAACTAGGACCTTTTATAATAAGAATATCACTGGGACAATTGACATTACTTGATTACTGTCTGATTTTAATGGTCATATTGTGATTTTCTAAGGGAATGCCCTCCTTCTTAGGGAATACTCACTCGTGTGTAATTGGGCAGCTTACTCTAATGGCTTTGTGACAAGGTTCTTGGTACCATATTTGTAACTTTTTTTGAAAGGTTGAAATTGTTTCAAAATAAGTAAATAAACAAACAAAATGTATTTAGTTTGTTATTTACACATTTAGAGTTATCCAAATCAGTGTAGCCATTATATCCAATGAATTGACATCTGTAGTTACTGCTAAAACTTCAAGTGAAACTTTGCTTTCCCCAGTGACAATAAAGAGTTCATGAATTCTCAAGTTTTAATGAATATTCAAAATTTTAAAACCCTCAATATTTCCCAAGGGCTGAAATGATTGACTACTGATTTGAAATACAGGAATGTTTGTTTTCTATTGTGGCATACATCTATAGTATACCTATGTATTTCTTATAAATGTTGTTAATAAAATAGATGTGTGGCACATAATTTATAAGTAACCATAAAATATTTAGTGCTTTTCATTGTAAAATCCTTTTAGCTAGTTAATTCTTATACTTACTGATTTCATTGGTCTTTGCCATTCTTATCCCCACTACTAACTGATGGTTGCAGCTGATGAATGAATGCAATTCCTATATGAACATTGGTTAATAGTTTTCATTTGTTGCTAGAAAGAAAAAAGCAAAATGAATATGAAAATGTATGTCTGAATTCACCTGAGAATCCACAAATGAGCAACTTCTTTGCTGAATGGGAAGATAGCTTTCACATACTGGAAGACTACATGCTCAGTCTTTTGTGCGATTCATTGTGAAATGGCTGTAGACTTTAACATGCTTTAAGGTTAATCTTCAGCATTTTCTCTATCATTTTTTTTAAGGATACTGCAAAACAAAACAACAAAGGAAGCCCAGACTTGTAGCATTTGTCAATTTCTATTGGTGTAAATCCTCATGTTGCTTAATCAATGAACATTTTTCTAGACTTCATTTTAATCGACATAGTTGAACACATTCTTTTCAAAGCTTTCTTTTGACTTGGGGACTACGAATCCCTTGTCATTTCTCCCCATTTCTCAGGTTATTCCTCCTTACTAACTCTTCAGGAGACTTACCTTCTATGTTTGGTCCTCTTACTCTACATATCCCATCCATGTGCTAATCAATACCAATTTTTAAGAATCTTTAGCCTTGTCCCTTTTCATTGCTTGTGATTGCTCTGAAAATAAGCACAAACACCAATGACTACCATGAATCTGGGGGATCAAGGAATGCTTCTCTGAGGAAATAAGAGCTAAAAGTTAAATGGGAGATAGGTAGCCAAAGGAGAACAAGTAAAGATCAATTTTTACACCAGAAGCAGCAACATCGAGAACAACAACAAAGAATCCTGTAACAGGTTCTGAAAGATTCTGGTTTATGTGGTTCCTCCATGTCTCCTGTCTCTCTTCAGCCACCCTCCTCCTGGCTCTCCTATGGCTCACTAGTCACATTGGTCTTCTTTATTTTTTCCTCTGTACAAAACATCTTCCCATCTTTCCATTTCAAGGCCTTCCTTTCATGCTTTTTCCTTCCTTGTGTAGCTACGTCCTACTCAACTTTCAGAACTTCCTCAGTGAAGCAGTTCCTGGTCCCTGGAGTAGGATTGGCTCCCCATTTTACACCTTTAGGGTATTATATATTTATTTATTTTATCTTGATAATCATTATCAAACAATTATTTGTTTGATTGTTTATTTAACACCTATCTTTCTTCTGTCTCCCTCCATCCCTGGCGTATACTGATAAGAGACAAAAAATCTGCACGCTTTGTGCTGATTCCTGTAAGTGCATCTGCATAATTCTTCATCATGTGTCCTTGTCCTCACTCTTTCACAGTTGCTCCCTACACGTCTCTGAATAATCAGCCCCTGCCCAGGAATTGGTGCATATTCATACTGGGCTGTTGCTCTCTTCACTTGGCTGATGACCAAGTGAACCATACAAGATTTCTCCTAAACATTATCTTTCAGAGTCTCTGCTGAGATACACTGCAGGGCCATGGAGGCTATTTCCACCTGGCAAACGTATCAGGCCACTCCACCCGTGAGGCCTGAGCTTTTCCTTCTGCTCCTCCTCTGTTAGCTCACTAAAGTGAGGCACTGACTAACTGTAATGACTGAAATCTAGAATGCTCCCCCAAACTCATGTGCTAATAGGTGGGGCTTTTGAAAGGCGGATAGGTTATGGGGGCAGTATAGCTGACTTGTAGTTTGGAGGCGGGGTCTGTTCAGAAACGATGGTCAGTGTGGCGTGGCCTGGCAGGGTCTGCCTCCCTTCTGGGCTGCTCCTTTCTCTCTCTGCTTCCTGGCTGCTGGGCTGTGAGCTGAGCAGAACTGAGCAACTTCTCCCCGGCCCTGCAGTCCTGCCCTGGAGCCAGTTGACGAAGGGCTGTAACCATCGCCTCTTTTAATCTGCAGAGACTGGGTACTGGGTCTTGGTGACAAAGAAAGTGACTAAGACAGTAACTAAGTAACGTAAGGGTCTGGAACACGTGCCCATGTAAGTTACTTGAGCTTTCTGGATCTGCTTGGTCAGATCCAGAATGTGCCTTCTCCATAATATGGTGAGTCACCTTGGTGCACTCTTCTCATGCTCATGAGTTTACGTGTTAGTCACATCAGGGCAAGAACTCCCAATCGAGTCATCACGTACAATCCCTTGGTGGGAGTTACATCTCTAGTTATACTCACCGGCCTGCTGGCTCTACTCTGGGACTTGTGAATAACTCTCTGCTTCAGACAGCGCAGTCTTGCTCTGAGGCTTTATGCGTCTTTGCAGTTGCTCTTTTGTGAGAATATGTAAAAAGCCGCACGCAGCATCTTTACGTTCCACAGCTACCTCCGGCCCCGTAGGGACTGCTGGAGCCTGTGATCTAAGTGGCAGCGATGCTCGTTCCTCAGCATAAATCTGCTACAAAGCCTCATTCAAGACCAGGTGCCACTTGAGTCGGTGGGTAACGGAGTCAGAGGCTGAATTCCTGCATGTGGCGTGTGCTCTCTCTAAAATCCTAGCAGTATTACCAGGCTTTGTATTTTACTTAGGGGCAAAGGTGCAAGGAGTGATAATTTGCCTATTTATTTTACGTGTCTTCACATGTCACAAACTCATAGAATCCTGCAAACATTACCATTTCGACAGGATCCTGGATCCCTGTAGGATTAATCTCACTCTCTGGTCCATGTACAGATCACAAGACCATTTCTTATGAGTCTATTTTCTACTCCCCAGGTCCAATTAAAAAGGGTTCCATTAGTAGACTGGGCCACTAAGATGTTCTGCAGAAGTTCCAGATCCTCAAGGGCCATTTATCGCAAGAACTATATTGTAAAGGAATCATGAATGTATACTGTCGCTCATTTCAAGTAGACGTGAACTACTTATAATCATTTCTCCTGATAAATTCACCTAATCAATAGCTGCATAGGAGTAGCAGCTGAGTTTGAGGCTGCCAGTTGGCTAAATTCCCAGTTTTCTGTAGTTATCTACCATGCCCTGTCTGAGTTTCACAGGTCTCTGGCTGATTAAATGGGCAAGCGGAGGAGACCACTCTTCCTCACCCTGTAGGGGTGCACGTCTTTAGGACTGATACTATAGCTCTGTAGTTCCATCCAGTATCTGACAATTTTCTAATTTACTGTCCTAAAGGGGGTGCACTTTCAGAAAATTTTACTCGGCTTTTTTTCTGACACTAGGGCTCTTAAAACAAGTTAACAATCAAATGTGAGGTTTCTGATAGCTTCTAAGCATATCTATCTGTATTTATGAGTTTTCTGTAACTACCCAAGGCTGAATACCTTATTACAAAAAGAAGTTTGTTTAGCTCACAGTTCTGGAGGTTCAGTGGTATAGTTCAGGCAATGGCTTGACTTTCGTGAGCACGGTGGGTGGTATCACAGCAGCAGATGAGCACGCAAGAGGGAGGGGTCAAATGGAAAGACAGGAAGCCAGAGGATAGGGAAGGGCTCTCTTGCAACAACTTGCTCTGGTAAGAAGCAACTCAGGTTATTTTGAGATCTACCTTAATGTCTTCTGAGAGCATGGCTCCAACGATCTAAGGCCCTCACTGTAGGATCCAGTTCTTAAAGGCCCACCACCTCTTAAAATTGCCATACTGAGGACCAAATTTCTAGAACACAGACCCTCAGAGACAAACTGTATCGATACTGTAGTGCCATCTAACTGATGCACTCAGGTAAAGAAAATATAAGTATAGTCTTGTGTACATTGGATCCCTATCAGATAAACTTGGGTGAGAGTCTATTTATCACTGGGTTTTCATATGCTTTCCCTTTAATGAAAGATCTACATCATCATTTTGGTTTTCCTAGTATCAGGTCAACTCACATGCTGTATGAAAAAACTCTTTGATATTTACTTATTTTTATTTCTAAGGTATATCCTGATATTTTGGGGTCCATTTAAAAAATAACTGCAAGAGTCTTCAAGGGGTCTTAGAACTCCTTACCATTGACTGGCTCAAACTTGCTGAAATGTAGAAACTAGGGTAAGATGAATAAAGAGTGTGTGTGTGTGTGTTTGTAATGGTTATTTTTTTCTACCTACTTTTTGTGTTTTCTGTTTATACAGATGAAGATATTAGCTATCTGTATATTTCTTATTTGTACTATAACAAATGTTTCAGTTAGGGTTATCAGTGAAGAGGTCCAACAGAAGGGTTTTAAATATAGTCCTCGCTCTTTATTCATGACAGATATGCTCCAAGACCCACAACAGATGCCTGAAACCGCAGAGAATACTGAATCCTACATGTACTATTTTTTTCTACATACCCTGCTGTGTGGCCATTTAGCAGAGTTAATCTGTTTTTTCATGTTTTATGCACTGGTATGTCCTTTGCATCACTACTCTTGCACTTTGGATCCATTATTAAGTAAAATAAGGGTTACTTGAACACAAACCCTGAGGCAGTCAATTTAATAACCCAGAACACTATGATGTGACCAACGAGTGAGAAGTGTATACAATGTGATATGATGGACAAAGTGATTGTTCATGTCTCAGGTGGGAAACAAGTAGACCAGTGTGAGATTTTATCATGCTATTAATAAGGCACACAATTTAAAACTTATGAATTATTTATTTCTGAAATTTTCCATTTCATATTTTCAGATCAGTAACTAAAACCATGGACAAAGCAGGACTGCTGTATATTTATTTAAAGAATTAGCTCATGATTGTGGAGGTTGGAAAATCTGAAATCTATAAGGCAAGACAGTGGGTTGGAAACTCAGGTAGGAAATAATCCTTCAGGTTTGTTTTCTGGAAATATCAGTTTTTCCTCTTGAGGCCTACTATTGATTGGATAAGGCCCATCAACATTATTGAGGGTGCTCTTTACTTGAGGTGAACTGATTATAGATATTAACCAAACTTATAAAATACCCTCACAACAACACTTGGATTAGTGTTTGATTGAATAATTGAGTCTAATAGCCTTGTGTCATTGATACATAAAATTAACCATTTGAACAAATTATTATAAATGTAGTTGATTGATATTACAATTTTCTTACTTAAGAGTTCTTGAAGTATAGAAGTTTGAAATGTTACACTGGGCCCAAACCAAACTTTTAATAGATCTATGTTATTTCTTGAGACTCTAAAAATAATTCATTTTCTTCTCTTTTCCAACTTCTATATGCTGCTGGCATTTCATGGTCCATAGATCCTTTTTCCAAAACCAGAAGCATAGCAATTTTAAATCTGTCTCTATCTTTCACCTTTGCCCCTTCTCTGACTTGTAGTCCTGCCTCCTTTTTCCCTTACAAAAATCTTCATGAGAAAAAAACAAACTTAGATCATTTGAACAATCAGAGCTACACAAAATGACAGGAACAAGTACATATCATTCAATATTAACCTTGAATATAGGTGGTCTAAATTCTCCAATGAAAACACACAGATTAGCTGATTAGATTAAAAAATAAGATCCAACTAGGTGCTGCCTGAAAGAAACTCACCTCTCCAGTAAAGAGATACAGATTCAAAGTGAAAGGGTGAATAATGCTATTCCAGTCAAATGTAATCTGAAAACAACAAGAGTAGCTATATTTATTTCTGACAGAAAGGATTTCAAATCAAAATTGGTCAGGAGACAATGAAGGCCTCTAAATATTGATAAAGGGGAACAATCCACTGAAGAGCTGTTTGTGGGTCAAAGGTCAGAGCATTCAATTTTGTAAAACAAACGCTACAGGACATAAAGGGAGAGATAGACCCCAACATAATAATAGGAACCTATCTGCTATTATTATTAATAATACTCCACTCTCAAAAACAGATAGCTAGTCCAGGCAAACAAACAAACAAACAAAACAGTCAACCAAGAGACACCAGAGTTAAATCACACTATAGATAAAATGGACTTCATAGATATCTACAGAATATTTCATCCAACAGCAGCAAGATACACATTACTTTTATACTCATCAAACTGTCTCCAAAATAGATCACATTTTAGGCCACAAAGCAGACCTTAACAAATACAAAAAATTTAAATAATTTCATGCAACTTATAATATTACAACAGAATACAATTAGAAATCAACAGCAAGGGAAACTGCAGAAAACATACAAACACATGTTGACTGAACAATGCACTTTTATTTTTTTTTTTAA